>MU793612.1:0-20371 GCA_027886325.1 Lentinula aff. detonsa | reverse complement strand
AGGCGGGAGATGCTTACCCGATGCAAATCCGACAAACGTCCCCCGAGCGCAAGCTCAGACGGCAGTGGCGATTAACGGGTAGTTATTGGGGCATCTCAAAAGTCCTGTGATCACTACCCTGAGGCGCCTTCAAACAACTGAGACTTCATTCATTGCCTTCATAATACTAATCTCAATCTCATATTTTCAAAATTGTATGCCTATCGTTCTATGTTCAAATCTATCTCAAGATTGTTGTTGCTAAGTAAACTTGATTGATCAACGAATGAAGTCAATCCTGCGGGCATATTAATAATTTTGACGAAGATACAGAGGCTTTGACTTACCGAGCAGAGATTAACAGCTATGACCAAGTCATCAGTGATAGTCCATCTAGCAGAGTGCGCCGCAACTTGTTTCATGTCTATAATTTCGAGGGTGTGGGAAAATTTTGAAGAAAACAACTTGGCCTCGAAACCGTTCGCCCAGAAATCACAAAACGGATCTGTTACAGTTACACGAGGAGATTGACTGCGGTGAATAGCAAATTGAATAGGACTATTCTTGTGTCGCCTGAAAATATGCTGAATCTGAGCAGCAACCCACTCTTGTCCTGGCTGGTAGTTGCGCTCTGGCTGGAAGCAGATGTAGCTGTTGCCTAAGGCACCCTCGATTGGGATCGTATAATCACCCTTGGTAGCAGGGATCCGGGTGAAAGATTCGAAGGGATCCAGTCCAAGTAATTTTGTCAGCTCTGGCGCACTTGCAATGGTCTTCTTCGAGATAGGGTGAGCAAAATTACTTTCGATGAGCTCCAATGTCGTTTCAGCAGCATCATCATGAAGAACGGGCCTGTGATCATAATTGTAAGCTTTGTCTATCAGTTTTTGGCAGTATTGCAGAATAGGTGGAGCATTGGGCCGCATCATCCACTGGCGAAAGAAAGCTCCTCCGCAGAAACTATGCTGGAGCGTGTGTTCGAATTCACCTGTACAACATATATGGCAGATTAGTGATGTCATAAAAAAGTTGATCTCTCGACTCACCCGGTTTATGGTTTGTTGGGATACGTTGAAGCTTTCCTATCATCTTCTCAAAGGGGAAGAGCCACCAGTGGCGCACTCCACTGAATAAATCCATGAACTCGAAGATGTGGAAAGCGAGGTGGTGAGAAGGGAAAATCCATCCAGGAAAGTTTTGTTTCAACCCCATTATGTGTAGCCGTAGTAGATGACGGAACTGTTCGCGACGACTCATGCTTAGTTTGCGCTTCGTCATTACTAAAGATGCACAGACAAGATGCATCACTGTGTCCATGACAGAAGCCATATCACAAGCATTTGCAGCAGCCAAAGGTGACGCTTCTTTCCACAAGCTCAACGTAGCCAAGGGCACATGAATCGCAAACAGGGTTCTCCAATTATCTGCCTTTAAGACTCCTGCCTCATACAATCCAACGTTCGGAGGTGGATTTGTCACCCAAGCTGGTGTTACAACCTCGGACACAGCCTGTTGAACTCTCCGTAAGAGAGCAGGAGAATCTATCGATGTTGACTTCAACTGCTCAAGCGGCTTTGTCATCCTCTGAAAAACGTCAGGAGTACACCATAACTAGTAAAACTAACACACGCACCCACTTTATCAATCGCTGAACCATATCGGACTTGGAAAATTTTCCGCCAGGAAGTTGTTCGATGTCCGTACAAACATAGGCCAAGGAGATTCCAGGGAAGCTGCCCAAGGTTTTCCGAAGTTCAATTTCCTGCTCACCTTGAGCCAGCGGTTGTTGAAGGACCCGGTGAATGCCACCAACGTGTGATGCAGAGGAATAGTTCATAGACTTGCCGAGGTCCTCTAGAATCTCTGTACGTTCCCCAGGAGTGAGTCTGCGGGTGTTAGCAGAAGTATCTCCGAAACCACCTAGAGGATAAGTTGGAGCCCATGAGGTGGCAGGGGGTGGTTTATCAATTGGCGTGAAATAGGGCCATACAAATACTTGCGTCTCTTGAATGCTGTTGGTGCGCTATGAACATATATGAAGACACTCAGAAGCGATAGAGACAGATACAGTATACGCACCCAATCTATCAGTAAGTTGGTTAGGTGTTCCTTCGACACGTTGTATTTGAGAATCTTCAAAGATGATTGGAATTGTGGGCATCGATGGTCGGGGAACATAGCAAGATTGTCACAAACAAAGAGAATCGCGTTCCACTTCTGTTTATGAATCCTCCCGTATAGCACTTTCTTCTTTGGCAGAGTTTCAGGCGCCTTCTCTGACAGATCAGTCAGTATTTCGAGAACAGCTTGGTATGCGCGGCTGTCACTAAGAATCTCTGATTTCAGAGATTCTAGTCTTGTGCGCCGACAAACACAGTGCTCGAGAGAAAGGTGAGTCCAGTCTAGCAGTGATAGTCGGTGTTCATCCAGAGGTTGTGACACATATCCAATCACGCTGCTCCACCCACGTTGTGGGGTCTCTATCTCATCGACAAGAGAAGACAAAGAAGGGGGCGGGGTGAAATCGTAATAGAATGCAAACTTGAACTTTGGCTTATTGCTCTTCTTTTTAGGGTCTTCAGGATTATCTAAGCCAAGTATATCTCGAAACGTTCTTTGGAGGAGGATGAGAAAGATTGTGTGCATAGGATCAATGCCGATCTGATGGAGCCGCCAATATGGAAGCCGCCATAACTCTGAGAACCGAGTACCATAGAGCCTTTCGATAGCTTTGCGATCCTTGAGCATGGCATTACGCCACATCTCCGCACTTTTCCTGAGGCGTTCATCGTCTAGTGGCTTCCAATTCTCGTAATCTGTTCGTCCCAGATGTGCTACATGCCAGCAATCGCAAAGGAAGCAAAAGTGATGTGAAGTAACATCTAAAAGACCACAGAATGGCCGAATAGCCTTAAAATCCATTGAGGCTAAGGCAACAGCAACGTGAGAGACATGGCTGTAAGGAGTGTCGGATTTGCGGGTCAGAAAAGTGCTAAAAGGTCGAACTCCTCTGGTATACCCTTTTAGTAGGTCGTCGACAAGTGGTTTGAGAAAATGGCGGTGCTCTGCATCTTTTGCATCAGGCTCATGTGGGCCTTGGATTATGCCAGGGATATAGAGAAATGCATTATCGTTTCGAATCTCCAACGGGAGATTCAAGCAACTCATAGCAATCATACCAGTTGAAGACTTCTTTCCACGAATGCGGTTTCCTTCAACATTGAAGAAGTCAGAATTGAGAACGAAGAACCAGCGTCCCTCGTTCCCACGATCCGCAACGAAAAGCTGGCCATCCTTGTCTCGAAATTCATGGACAAACCGTCCATCTGTCTGGTCAATCTTATCAACAGGTATAGATTGGTGGCTGGAGATAGTGTCGCAGAACTTGTTGCCATATTCCTCGATGCCTGGTTGAGCTAGGAACCTCCCAAACCAATCAAAGAAGGGATAATACTCGTATTTCTTTAGGGGCTTCCCATGTGCCAGCAAGGATGCACCACAGGGTTCCTCTAGTGGAGCTCTCCTCTCTAAGCAAACAGGTGGATAGACAGGGCGTGAAGCATTGTTTGGGTAAGTTGGAGGATGTGTAAAGCTGCAGCTCGGACAGATAGCATATGGAATACACTTGATGTCCAGATTGAATTTCTTCTCTAGTGTTTCAATCGATTCAGGAATACCAGCGAGGGCTGCCTCCTGCTCGGAATTAAGGTCCCGGCCTCCCAATGTCGCAAATGTGAAACCAAACAGCTTCAAAAGCTTCAAAATCAAGCTTCCGCCGCCCTGCGCCGTAGAATTGAAAACCCGCGTAACAAGAGCAATGCAATATGCGAGGATGGTAGGAGTGCTCTTGCCTTCACCAGGATCAAGGAAATATTTTCCTATACATGAGGCTCTTTAAGGAGTCACAACTCGAAAAATTTATCACATACGGTTATCGATCTTCACAGGAGAAGAGTCGGGATACTCCAATCTCCATGCACAGACTACTCGATCCAATGATTCAAGTATCGCTCTCGCCTCCTTAACTTCTTCAGCAATGGCAGGTCGGGTTACAGAGTCAATTTGATAGCGGAGAGCTTCGGAGCCATCCTCAACTGCGCGTAAGGTATCCTGGATCTCTTCAATTGGGGTATGTAGTGGAGATATAGTCTGGATCTTGCTCTGCAGTCTGTAGGCTGCGTCACTCACATTCACGACAGTGAACAGGGCGCGGGTTGTGTGCTTATTACGCTTCTTCGGGTCCCCAAACTGCAATCGACCTTGAGCGCCAGGGACCAGTAGTGATTCTAGCGAATCCTCTTCAATGGACGGACTAGCTCTTGGTGTGGGGGTTGCGATCATATTCTTGGCCTACCGGAATATGCGTCTGATTAACACTGGAATAAGTGATTCTTGTTGGTGCTTACTGTTTCTCTGGCAACTTCTGCCTGGAAGTCTTGAAATGCAGAGTGTAATGACTGTTTTTGTGAAGCGGCCTCTTTGGTATCGCTTGAGGATGCCCCAACTGCCATTACTCTCATCCCATAGTCCAAATTCGAGTTGAGATTTTGATATTTCTGTTTGGATGCTCGAGATCGATTATTTGACAAAGACGCAGATGGTTTCTGTAATCTAGAAGGCAATGGATCATCCTTCAAACCAGTGAGAAGGTCCCTGTACAAGGTCATCGCTGTTAATTGAGAAAATTGCCGGCCAATTGCCGGTGAGCAGACTAATGAGTGACCAATCCAGTTATAAGCGAGACTTCACCCAGAATTGCACCTCCCCATACCAGTACAAATGTAAGCATTGATCAATTACTTTAGACCCTCATACTGATACTCTTGTAGGTCATACTCAGATCATGAAACACGCCGACACATCAATGTTGGTAATTCAAGAAATACTTGTTTATGGGTCTGACTTAAATGACAGAAACTTGCACGGAAGATTCTTGAGGAATTTCTCAGTGTTGACGATCCATCCAATTGGGAGGACTTTACTGTGCCTGCTGATGAGTTGGGATCATATCTTGCAGATCCAGATGCTTACACCATGTCCACTGCACCTCCGATGAAACTCGACACTTCTTTAGACACTGCTGCTAAAATGCGAGATGCCCCTTGGAATCAAATGGTCGTTAAACTCCTGGCAATTCAGGCATTGAAAGGTGCTTCAACAAGAAATGGTTACTTTGGAATCAATGAACAGACAATTGACTGGCATGCTCTCTTCAATGAGCGGATCTACCGACTCTTCCTCAAAATTGTGAAGGCTAGAGCTGGTAACCAAGACTATGACTATGAGAGGAAGAAGGTTGAAAGTCGAAGAAGGAGGTCCCGTGAGTATGTACGTGCCATTTACACACTGGACATCATCTGTTCATCTCTTGTGCTGATCGTTGTCTACTCAGAAATTGGAACGTCGTCTTCAGATTGCAGCAGCTATGATCCGCATCTCAGAGGCTTTGGCCAACAACGAACAGTGTGACTGCTGGACTAGAATACTTGATTCTATAAGCCAACTTGGTACAATGGGTATGTCTGATGACGAACAGATCTTAGACACCCAGGGACAGCATGGAATTGTTGTTTATTCCCCTACATTCCGTCATTCGCAATTCGATGAACTATTCAACAAAGTCGACTCAATCAGGGGGCTTGAAAAATATCTGTTTACCCGTGTAGGAAGGAATCGGCTTCCTAGGATTCGAGGATATGAGGGTATTGAGCGCTCTCCTCCAGCAAACCTTCCTTCATCATTCTATCAGCCTAGTTATCTAGAGGCGATGAAGAAAGGGGTTGTTAATGTGGTCGCAATCTCCAAGGAAAAAACGACTATTCCAAGGTGTGTTCTGCGTCAGTCACTTGAAAATCTAGATTCAGATTCTTCCCAAAAGCTTACCGACACCTTTGGACTACAACCCATTGGTATAAGCTGGTCGGCCGCTCAGTGCTTGGTGCTCGCTGTGAGATGTCGTTAGTCACCGCGCATGCTTAATCTCACGTTGCATCAGTCATTGCAGGATATAACGAGCTAACTAAAACATTTTCGACATATCCAACGTTGTCAGGCGCTAAAAGCTAGAATTGGTACTATCTCGGAAGCACCGACTACTCTTTTACACAGTTCTTCAGACTTCAACACACTTCTCTCCTGGACCCCTTCGCTTCCTGACTTCTTTTAACCTATAGAATATAATTCTCCCGGTCTTTGTACTTTTTTTTTTTTTTGAGTTCTAACAGAATACACGAAGGTTTGTACCGTGTTACTTCCTTTGTGCTGGCCAGAATCTCTCAGCGAAAGTATTGCGTTTCAGACCGTTGTGGCTGCCGGGACGCGTTCCTTCTGAATGTTTCCTGCCTGAAATATTTCTCCGCCACGGAGCCCGATTATATTTTGCACACCACGGTTGAAGTCATCTGCTCTACATACATCGCTATTGCTTAAGCGTTTATTTTCTGTCGACTGCGAGTGATTTTCTAGTTCGATCGTGCATCGTACATACAGGATAAACTTCGGTCTGAACCACGCCGGGGTTTCTCCCTTCCTGGTTTTATAATGAGCGCTGATCGAACCGTTTTGAACATGGGCAAAGCTAAAAAAAAAATGGAGGTAAAACATAGATTCTTGCCAAGCTGGGGCATGAGATGCTTTATCCGATCCATGCGCAGAGTGCGGTTGACGTCCGCATTTTGTATAAGTATAATCTTGAACCAGACGCAGAAAGCCCGAGAATACAAGCGCAAGGGTCAATATGCCTATGCCAGTCAGATACATTGGTGTAGAGCTTTCGCGCATCAAATTCGATGAACGCTCAGAGGCAGAGAGAGTCGTGAATACTCTCCTTATTATTTAACGCGTAATATCATATCATTGGATGTCAATGTCATGGATACTGAAAGGTAAAATTGTACGAAAAAGTATGATCTAGAGTTGTTAAGAAATTACTTCCCACTGCTAGCATGCCTTGGTTTTGTTTTCTCGACCACAGGGTGATTTTCGGCAGCAATTGTCTCTAATTTCTCTCTCTTGAGCACAGACTTCTGGTATTTCAGATGATTCCGGATGAAATCATCTACAGCCCACAAGCCACTGTATTCCTTCAAGAAGACAAACTTTTCGACAGCCTGACCTGGGTTTAGAATGGTATTTATAGAGTGGAGTAGCTATACTGACCTGTTGTCGGACCTTTTTCATGTTCGCTGCCGATTGCTCACTCATAGGAAGCTCGCAATCTAGATGATCCTCAACGAGCTTGTTGATATGTTTCTGTTGATATTCAGTGAGCCACAGTATACATCGGGAAATCACATATGTGTACCTTGACTTTGTCATATTTCTTTTTCGGCCATGAGAGAATGTCAAAAAGTGAATAACCACCGCGACCTGGCCTTCCTGCTTCACCAGGAGGTTTTGGTATCAAGAAATCATCATCGGAATCATCCTCAAAGACAAGCGCAGGTGGACCTCGCTTCCTCGCATGTTCTGCAGGTTCTGCAGGTTCTGCAGAGAACCTAACGGTCTTGCAAGATCCAGCTCTCTGTTCTCTGTCAATGAAGCCGTTTGTAGAAGTAGGAGAGGTGTCTGTGTCTGCGTCCCTATACCTGGAGGAGCTAGGCTTGGAGATGCAAGGAGTACCCATAGAGGTAGGCGTAGGAAAGATGTCTGCAGTGTATTCGTGCGGCCTTCGCTGAGAAGTCTGGGAGTGGGCGAGCTGCTCTCGCTCAGAATCGTATTCGAGCTCGCTGGATAGAGACTCAATGGAGAGGGAGAGTGATAAAGGCGAGTGGTATTGTGCTCTTTGAGGCTCTGGAGAAGGGCTACTGTAGGGTGATGCACGGTTCAGATGTTTCTGTGCACGAATTGGACCAGAGGATGGAGTGATAGCTTTGTGGTCGATAACATGGAGCATCTCAGAAGGTAGGCGAATCTCTGTGTGATCAGCACACAGAGGACGATGATCAAAATTACTGTAGGGATTCATGCTAGAGTGGAAGAAAGATGGAAGTTACGACTATTCACCTTTTGAGAGAGGCATACTGAGGACAATAAAGGTGCAAAGGCAGAGTGTATAGCTGAAAGGGGCTCAGAGTCAAAGGTCTGTGACAAAGCAGCTTCTGACTTTGCGTCGTGCAGCCAATGAAAGGGCATCAAAGATGCTGTGAAAATGCATTCACGAAGGAGTGGAATTTTTTTCCGGCAAATAAGCTTGATTATGTAATACATCCTTTGTTCGAAAGACCAAAATGTATATGGCAGGCCAATTTCTGACTGCCTCACACGACATAACCATGAGCTCACATTATGAGCCACTCACAACCTTGTCTGGAGCGCGTGATGCCATTGTATCACTGGCCTTCTCAGCAAAGGCTAAGTTTGTTTCTGCTGCTGGTGAGTGCTATTCATCCCATACTTCTGGTACCTGAATCCAGTGTACAGGGTACAGCGGTGTTTGCGTTTGGGATCTCTCAACTTCTGCCCCTACTCCTCTGCCTCATATGCTGTTTGCCCCTCAGAACCCTAAATATGTTATCACTTCATCAGCCTGGGTATATTTCCAGAAGAATAAGCGTCACATCCTGTTACTAGGATCTATGCGAGGAGACATGATTCTCTGGGACTACAGAAGTGATATCAAGGTAAGCTGTAGACCAGACGATTCTCAGTAAACATATCTCAGTTGGGGATATAGTCCTTTCAGGTACTCTATCGTGTACCCCCGATGGAAAATACAACAGACGAAATATTATCTATGGATGTCTATGAACAAGACATCTCACCTGGCAGAGTCGGAAGGGTTGTTGCAGCCACAGCCAGTCGACGCATTACTGTCTGGACTTTGTCTTCTTCTGGAGAGTTTTCACAAGTGTTCTCCACTATGCTTGATGAAAACATTAATCCAAAGACAGTTCGCATGTGTAAAATTACTCGAGATATATTTGTCTTCCCATTTTATGGAGGTGAAATGTGTGTACTCATTTACTATGCTTTCTGAATGTCTATCTTACGTTCACGGGATGCTAGACTTTGCCTAGATTATAAGACTGGAGCAATCAAGTCCCGCAAATCTCATGGCCCTGCAATGATGTACGAGCAAGTTCACACCCGCCAGTAACAATTCTGACATATTTTTTCAGGGGATCCGTCGCATTGAGCAACACAAGCAATAAATTTGTGGCCTATACTGGAAAAAATTTCCAACTCTATCGCCTAACCACCTTAGAGGTCTTGAAGACCTTTAGTGCTGGGACACCAGTCGTCATGTTCTCAAAAACTGTTGCATTTGGAGAATCAGACAATATTGTTGTCGGCGGAACTGATCGTGGGTGCGCTTTGATATATGAAGTCAACACCGAAGAGATTCTTCAGGCATTAAACTATCCTCGGGGAGGTCTTGTACAACCTGTGTCGGCGAGTGCCACAAGCTTACTTGTTCTTATTTGCCGTACTAACATCCATTTGGCAGACAATCACACTTCCTGACCGTCACCTAGTCGCCATTGCAGGATCCACTGCTCAGCAACCTGCAGAGGTCATCCTTTTCGAGAAGCTCATCCCACCTGAAGAAACCTCTTCTCTGTCCCTCCCAACCGTGACCCGCAGAGATGTTATCACAGCTCATCCTCCAGCCGATTTCATATTCGTCGGCTTCTACTTACCAAAGAAGAAGACCTGGTATTGGGCAATTCTCAGTGTCTTGGCAGTTCTCGCCTTCGTTGGGTATCATATTTTCCCTCAGCATCTACCTCAGGTTTGTATTTTCTGCTGTCATTCTGAAGTTAACATTGATGGAAGGTGGTGTAGATCCCCTCATTCAATCGAAACCAGAAACCAGACAATTACAGGAACAAGGTTCAGAAAGGTATGGGTTTTGACAGGCGGACCAGGAATCTTTACAGGACAAACATGGATAATGTAGAACACAGGCGCCACCCAGAAGAGGGTGCAGTCATAATTGTAGAATGAATACCTGATAAAACTGTGTACACCTGGGCGCGGGCAAAGGGTAGACCCTATGATAAACCACAGTTTATGAAATGACAGTCGACTTGGAATAGAGCACATGCAGATTACATATAAGGCTTCATTAAATACAAATATCATGAGAATGTTAGAAGGGGATAGATGTTGCATACTGACCAAAGTCACGAATGACCCAAGTGAAATAGACCTAGATGAAAAAAAGCGTTGACTTCCAAGTTGATTGCATCGCAATTCCCATGATATACTTACTTTGGACAATCTGGTAGGTTTTTTGTGGTTGAAGTTGTTCATGCAGTACCAAATGGATTTGAGGATACTACGTTTTCGCTCGTAAGTGACCAACTAGTGGGAATCATACTACTCACGAAGCAAAAGGCGTAACACCAATACCTGCACCAACTAGAAGAACGACTTCGTAATCCAAAACTAGACCGTCCAAGAATGCCATCGGTAACGGCCTTGCGCTTCTTGCAGGCATCCATGAAGGTTGGGAAGCAAACACCAAGATTCCCGCCCCCAGCTTCAAGTGCAACCTAAATCCGGGTTCTCCTTCCAGCGAGTCGGAAAAATCTCATCGTGGGCAGTGAGGATAGCACCAAGCTTATCGCTCTAAAGCTCATGAAGGATCCATGCCTCGATAGATCCATCAACGAACTGGTCAAGAGGGGTTACAGTGATCTGGCAAGGAGCGCCTTTACCAACAAGGTCTGGCCATTTCCTCGCAAGCTCGAAGAGGTTACCGATAGTGATAGCGTTAGGCCGATCTGAGGTGGTTTAATCCCCGTAGAAGTCGAAATCGTGACTCTCAAGGACATCTTTGCAGGTCTTCTCGCTATTGATGGCCACCTTACCCTCTGCAGAGAATATCAAAGGCATCTTCTTTATAAGAGAGGCAGTGAACTCGCCGTGAATCTTCATTTGGGACTCGGATGAAGAGGCTTTCTCGATGGCATTGGTAATGAGAGTGCTGCCATAGATGATACCAGTGACGACGTAGGTAGCTCCATGCTTGATGGCCCTCTGATACGCCTCGACAGTGATCGTATCGCTCTCCTTCAAACAAACTCTACTCTCACGGAATCTCTACCTCGGCCCAACGCGTCATCTACGCGCTCGCTGAGAGGAAGGTCCCATTCGAAATCATCGAGGTTGGCATCGTCAAAGGTGAACACAAGAAACCAGCGTAGAAGGAGATGCAGCCTTGGGGTTTGCTTCCTGTCTTGGTGAGCTATTTCATTCTTTGCGCTTACGGAACACCGAGATAATTGAACCTGCGCAGGAGGAAGAGAATGGCTTCCGTCTGCACGAAAGTCGAACCATCTGCCGGTACATCACAGAGAAATACGCAGATCAAGGAACACAGTTGCCTATGGACCTCGAAGCGAGGGGACTGTTTGAGCAAGGTCTGGCAATGGAAGCTGGGGCGGTCGACCCTTGTGTTTTCGCGGCGCTGAACGAGAAACTCTTCAAACCGTGAGTCTCCAGATTCTCATTTCAAAAAAGCCTTAGGGCATCGTCCTAATAAACCCGGATCATATGAATTTCGAAGGTTCAAGACGGGAGCACCGTGCGGCGATGAATTGTACATTGTCCTGCTTAAACGCGTTGAACTAGTTTTGGATGTGTATGAAGTCATTTTGGGTGAACAAAGATATATCAGAGAGAATGTAAGTCGTAGAACATCACTGCCCTTTGACTCTTACAAACTGATTGTGCTCTGCCAGCAACACAGTCTCGCAGACATCTATATGTAATGGCCTATGGGGCGGCGAGAGCGACCTATGAAAATCCCGCCGATCCCCACCGACACCCCGACCGCCTTCTTCGTCTTCTTCTGCAACAGGCGGGATCCAGATCGTGTGAGGACCTGCAGCAGTGCCAGGATCATATCCGACATGTCCTTGAGCAGGCAAACGTGATAAAGTCACGAGTGGAGTCGGCAGATATGCAGAAGGGAGATTAGGATACTGTCGCCACTCCATATCCGCGGCAGGGTCTGCCGGGTGAAATGAGGAAATGTAGCTGCTGGATTGTTGGACAGTGGAAGGCGGGGATGCATGGCATTGCTCTGAAGCCGCAGCTTCAGAATAAGGAGGAAGAATTTCGTCTTCATGGCTGCCAGGTCAGAAGAACAATGGTATAAATGCAGCCACGGGCCGTAATGGGAAGGATAACCAACTATGAATGAAGCTGGCTGTAACTCTGCGGCTTCGCCCATAAAAGAGGGAGTGTCGAGGTGAATCGTACCATCCCTGAAGCACATATGGGCAGTGGGCATTCGATTAAGACTATCACACGCACCTGCTTTTGATCAAACTTTTCCGCTCCAGTTGCCTTCCCTCTGGATCACCCTGGAATCATACAATTCAGCGCCACACCGACCACCAGGAACAGACAGAGAAAACGGGTTTGCGCTGGGAGAATGGAATCTTGCTCTGGCCAGTACCACTCGGGGCACGATTCTTCCGGCGAGGCCATTGCAAAGCGGGAACGTTGCGAAGAGTGATGTATTTTCGAATTGCCGGTATTATCACCCGTAATGCAAACAAAACATCCCAACGATAGAAACAAAAGTCAGATGTTGCTCAAAGTGAGCGTAATCCTGAGAGCTTTCGGAAAGATAATGCGAGGCGCCCATATCCTGAACATTGATGATCGCGGTAGGCAAGAGCAAGGTTTCACAAGCCGTAACCACCGTATGCAACCACCGTTTGCAACTTTGACGAACAACAAACCAACGAACCACTGCCGCTTGCAGTCTCGTGAGAATTCGAAAGTGAGGAGATGTTGAATATTGTATTCAAAGTACTCGTTGACTGCGCTGGTGCGAACCGAGTGAGAAAGCGAGGGTAGAGATTTCATGAGTTCCAAGTCTCTGCAGCCAATCTTTTCAATGAGCACTTTAATCGCGGCCTTGGTTGGTTCTCCGGCGTTTGCTACTGGCATGGTCGTGAATCCAAAAGTAGTACCAGTCTCCCGGGTTGACGGCGCAGGGATGCCAAGCGCATATTTTGTGGCAATTTCGCAGTATCAGAGTCGAAAAGATGAGAGGATTTGCGTAGAAGGATAGTGGATAGCGGGGTAGTGAGAGTCACCGCGTAGTCGAGGGCAAACACTCTTGCAAATCTAGTCGACAATGCTCGTCTGATAAACTCTCGAAGACTGCGAAATGCACCAAATGGTGTTTGAATCGCCATATGAACTTCTTTAGGAAGTGAACTATCGCCAATTTTCTTCGGCAAATGAGCATTGTCCGGTACCGCGCGAAGGTGCGCAGATAGCCCGGATAAGCTGAGGTGGAGTAGCGATAACTGCTAAGTAAGAGCAAGGTGCAAAGGGGTAGAGAGCGGGCGCCGAATGATTTTGGTGCAATCGTTTTGGCAGCAGCTGAGGGGCCACTAGTCAAAGTGAGGAGAACAAGTGCTTTGGTGCCTTGAGAGCTAAGATATTTCCTCTGATCGAGGCAAGCCCTCCTTTGCTTGGTACCTCTGCCCGGCTAAGAAGAAGCAGTACCAGGCAAAGGTGGAGCGGGCTCGCCCATCGTGGTAAGAGAGCAAAAAGTTTTACGGCGGTCGCCTTCTCCGCGCTTATATTGACTTTCCACAGGTGTACAACAATTCAGCAGCAGGATACGACACATACTCATGAGCTCAGGATCTACCACTTTCTCGAAGATCGCCAACAAATAAAACACTGCGCTCATTGGATTAATGACCTACTACCGAGAGGCGGTTATCCATACCAACGAATTGCTGGACTCTCTAGTCAAGGCCGAGAACAAGATCCAAACGTAAAGATTGGCTTAAGTAGTAAAATGCCGTCTCGTTTCCCTCCCGCCGTTTTCTATACCCCAAAAGAACTTGCTGGGCTCGGTATGTTGTCGATGGACCATGTTCTCATTCCGCAGACGATGGTCGAAACAGGCAGACGCCGCTGGTAAGGCGCCCACTATAACTGACCCGATGCATTGCTAACCCAAATTACTCGTGTACATCAAAGAGTACGCTTCTCATGGAAGAAGGATTGCTAACGACGGTGGAGCCAAAGCAACTGAAGGTGTTAAAGGCGTATGTGATTCAATTTCCGACTCAGCACATACTCATCTGCATGTCAACAGAACGGCGATCTTCAAGGAAGTACTTATGTCTCAACTCAGATCCCTCACAGAACGCTTTGCGAATGATGAGAATTAATTGCTAAGTGGTATATTTGCGGTTGGGCAACTTTTGCACAGGTCGAAGCATGCAAGATGATATCTGGGACCCAATCAATGTGCTGATCGATGATGCCCAAAGAGATCAGGAGTTTAGACAATGGTGGACTGAAATTGATGAATGGATCGAGAAGGTATGTTTGATTTCTGCAGGAACCAGTTCCGGTCTGATAAGGTCTGACTAAACTTTGTTTACAGTCCTTTCTGGCGCCAGGATACGTTATCGAGCCAGCCTCGAGCAATCGCTGCCGGAACTAATCCCACTACCCAACAGGTTCCTGGTGGACAATCCTCCCCCAATGCACAGTCGGCTGTAAGAGGTAAACATGGAGAGCATTTCGATAACGTATTTGATGGGATTGCCAATTGGTCGGGGGCATTGGTTCGGACCCTTTGAACCGCCAGTGCGTGATCGATTCTCAATTCACAACTTTTGCTACTGATTACGCACTTCCCAGATTCGGCACAGACATTCAGCGCCTCACTGAGAACTTACTCTTTGACTTGGAAGGCAAGCCGATGTTCAAGCCTGAGCTATGTCAGGACAAGCATTATTCCTGGCCTCATCCAAAGGGTAAAAAAGGTTTTATGCGAGTTAATAACTCTCATCTAACATCATTCAAGATTGGTGTTATCCCATCCCGCGGATCGAATACACCAACAACTCGCTCGATCTGGTTCTGGAAAATCTTACGATGTCGACTCAAAATCTGTTTCCCAATCTGGTTGAAGTTGAAGTCAGAAACTGGGCACGTTTCGGCAGTGGAACTGTTACCAGAAAGAAAGAAAGTAAGACACATCATAACCATTTGTCGTATCCACACAATATTCACATACTGTAGCTTCCAAAGACATAGCTACGAACAAACACTCCCTCCATCTTCATCTTTCTCAAATCCAAACTGACATGGGCGATGTTGCATTTTACTTCAGGAAGAAGAGCGGTTTGCCCAAATCGAAGGATTCCGGTGTCTTACTTGAAGGTGATGGATTGAGTATAAGTTGCATTGAAAATCTTCTGTATACTTCGATGTGCTCAATACATTCGCACAGGCAACAATTCACCTCGATCTTCTTCCGACCCTACTACTCTTTATGACATGAAAAACATCACTGTCAAAGTCGATACTTTGAAATTCGCTATCCGAGACTCCCAAGCACGATTTGTTGTACAAGACTCTCAGACCTCTTGCCACCGGTCTGATCAAGAAGCAATTCAGAAAGCTGTAAGCTCACATTCTACCCATAGCACAATTCTAGTGGCTAATTCTCAATAGGTTGCCGATGGCATGCGCCCTGGGCTCGAATGGCTTGGGGAGGAACTTATTGCTGTCTGCGATAGACTGAACAAAGCCAGGGAAGGTGCCACCGAGGAAAAAGAAGTTGGCCGGTTCAAGGCCATGCAGGAGGTAAAATAGGAAGTGGAATTGTTTGACCATGAGGCTAACTTATCTCTCATTAGGTGTTTAAGCGCCGCAAAGACGATGCTTCATCAACAGTGCCTCGATCGGGTAGTTTTTCGCAATTCCAGGTTGTCTCGAACAAGGTATGTCTCAGCCAAGTTCTTCCAATGATTGTATTGCTCGCAACAAAACACGTCCAGTGTAATTCGCTCCTAGCAACCTCTGGTCATCCCTCCGGCTAGGTCAACAGAGCTGACGAGAAAGAGAAGACAATCCACCAACTTCCAGCTGGCGAACGTGGGAGCACGCGCGCTTAACCACAAAAAAGTCTTCTCGGAGTCTGAGGTATGTACAAAGACAAAGTAGGTCACCGCCTTGATCTTGAAATTGAACCATCCATTCAGCACTGAAGGATTAAAATTTATACTGCCAAGAGCAAAACAGGTTGTATACATAGTATTAATACAAAAGCTTAGAACGAAATAAACAGATGAGTATATAGAATGTGAGATGGTTTCTCTTCAAAGATCGAAGGAGATCGCTGGAGGGAAGTAACGCTGGCTTCTGATTGGACTTAGGGCGTCCGAAAGCCTAACGGCCCGTCAATTCAAAGATCATGATGAATAAATAAATAAATATAACTTACCTTTCAATCGCTTTATCTGCTACCCGATCCTCCAAACCACTGCGCAAATTCCTCACAGAAACCCTTTTCCCACAAGCAATGAGGAGAACATCTCCATTGATAGGGGACCCTCCCAAGTTCTGAATGGATTGGTTCTGCGGAAGCATCTTGTGTTTTTTGAAGAACACAAGGAATTTGTACAATGTCCTGCGGTAGCGGATGCTCAGTGTGATGTCGTGAATATATGTTTGACGCCGAGGGTTTCCAAGTAGATCTGCTGCGAAGACAAACCGGTCCTTTGATGGTTGTCTGGTGTTTACTCTGAAGTGGGCTGTGATGGAGTTTGGAGATGAGCTATCGGCACGATATATTCGGGCGCGGATACCCTTCACAGTGCTCTGCGGGAATTGATAATGTCAGTATTCAATACCCTGAAAATGGAAACTCAACTTACATATCTGTCAGGAATGCAAGTCGCAATGTGGTGCATGCCCATTTCAGTATGAGGATAGTGGGTGTAGCGTAGAAGTTGAAGTATGCAAACGCGCAGGTTTTAGAGCTCTATTCCAAAGGGCTCTGCTTTATATCTTAGGTCAGAATTCACTCCTTTGTCACTATATTCCCTTTATTCCCTTCACTCAAATTAGTAACTTCTCTTTGTGTTGAGTGTTCTGCCCAGCGCTCACCCCTTCCTTCCATTTCACCCATGTCCAAACGAAGAGCCTCCAGTATCTCTAGTGCATCTAGTGTTGAACGTTACTCAGTGCGTGATTCACAACCCTCTGGACTGATTCATTGATTCTTCCAAACCAGCAGAAAGTTCGACTTGTAGCGCAACCATCCAGAGAGGCTCGACAACTCGAAGAGCTACTTCTTCAAAAGGATCAGATGTTAGAAGATGCAGAAACTGAGCTCGATGACCTGATGGTGAGTTCCATGATTTTGCGCTCTGTGACTTCTTATATATATTATCTATTTTCCTCAGAATTGTGAATCTGATTGAGTAGAATTTTTGGAATCTGAAAGAAAGGAGATACTTCTACAGAAGACCATTGCAGAAATCAAGGCAGAGAGGTTGCAGCGCCGCGTCAATGAATTGGAGGTTGAATTGCATAAGCTTCAACTCGCGAACAAGAAATCTAGTATAGATCGCACCAGCACAGATGCAGATGCTCAAGTCGATCACGCTAGCGAAGCAGAGCGTGAAAAACTCTCTGATTGTGGGCTACTATCCCTCCAGGAGACCAAGACAGATAACCATGAGGTCAGTCACGTTCACCCATTAGACCGATGTTCAACTGACCTAGTGCCATACTCCCGAAGACTCACAAAGCCCCGGGTGCCTTGTCTAAGGAGGGCTCAGGTTTTATAATCAATATTTCTGTGCCCAAAATCGAGGAAACAATCTCCAAGGAAATTCGACAAAAGGTAAATCCTCATCCGTATTGTTTCTGTGACTAACGTTGCTCTTGTTGATGGTTTTTTCCCCACAGCTTCCTTTGTACCCTACAGATGCTCTGCATTCGGAGAATGCTCAAAAATGGTTTCCTACCGCATTTGAATACCTTAATCAAGATCTCGGCGAAGATTATATTACCCTTCTTGTGAATTGGGTCAACTTCGAGCGCTCTAGAGGCTGGGTGTCCTCGGTCAAGGGACTAGCGTGCAATATGAGGCCAAAGGCACTTAGCAAGTGGATACTCAACTGCAGGTATGACAGAACTGGTAATGAACCAGACTTCGCGGATGAGGATGTCCTTCGTCATTTCTGCAAGAGCTTTATGTTCTGGTGGAACACTCTCCAAAATTCATGCCAGCTTGTCGAAGGGTTGACCACTGGTAAGAAATGGGAATCTCTTGACCGAAGTGGGAAGAATGGTTGGCTCAGTGTACTTGCTTGCCTCAAATGGTGGGGTATGGCATTGGGAGAGCAAGATGATAGGGAAGGCCCAAAGGGTTGTGAATGGCGTGCTGTAGTAAAGGATGCTTCACTTGTGTTAAACAGTCTTATTGCATCAACTCGAGAGAAGAAATAGTAGCATATGTACCCAATATCAACTAGAGTTAGAGAAAGTAATAATTGGGCCCAGCGTCGCATACCTTGTATGATTGTAGAGGTTGCTTTCAACACATTGTCTGACCGGTCTATTTGTCGCCCTGATAACCACAACTTGTCCTCTTCCGTCCATTCCATCCATTAAGGCGTGAATTTGATCTTGTTTAGAAGATCAAACGGGTGCCCGTCCGATTTCGAATATAATCATGAGCAACTCGACCATCGGGTCCCACAATCACAACTTGGACGACTGAGAATTGTAAGACCGCGCGTCTGAGTGTCAGTATTTCTGATACCCAAAGACCCGACGGCGTTGAGCATTACCACATTGTCTTCTGCGAGCAAGATACATAGACTCAGAGATTGGGGGGACCCTGGGGGACCGAATTCCACAACCAGAGTCTTCCACCCTGAGTTTGACCTCTGTCAAATGGAAGCACAAGAGGAGCGTGATAAAACTATCTTCGTGAAGTAAGTGATTTGTAAAGAATCAAGCAAGCACAAACCCTTCATTGGTATATTTAATGGCATTTGATAGTAGGTTGAAGGTGATCTTCTCCCACATCGATAGGTCAATGAAAACTTCGTGTGCATCATCCAACTCTCCACAGTCGACAGTATAATCTGTAAAGATACACGATTTGAGCAACTTAACGAACTCAACATGAGTAAAACACTTACTGATTCCCGCGTTCTCAATCGCAGATCAAAAAAGGGAAGCCAAATCCGTTGCCACAGGACCCAATCTTACAGGCTTATAAGCCGCTTGTAATCTCTTTGCCTCCGCACTCGAAAAGAGCATCAATGAATTGACTAGGCATAGTAACCTTCTACTAGCGCAATAGATCAACTTGTATCGAGAGCGTGAAGTTGGTTCTGGTTTTCCTTCCTCTTTGAGAGCGTCTTTGCATGGGCCTTTAATGAGCGTCAAGGGTGTTCGAAGTTCCTATGAGATGACCATGCATTAGTATGAAAGTAGGGAAAATCCATCAGTGACAACTCTGACATGAGAAACATTTTGGAAAACATTGTTTTGGCCCTATCTAAGGCTTGGAGTTCCTTTGTTCTTTGGATTTCTCTCTCAAATGCCTGCGCAGTGATATAGCTCAAGTCGAGATTACGCGGGAGGGTTTGATGAAAATTAGTGTAATGCTCATCATAGGGTCTCGTACCGGGAGGCTGTCGCGAAAGTCGCGGACGCACTTAAGACTGCTGGAGTTTCCTAAACTAATGATATTGATGCGCACGTATTGTATCAAGCACGCGAATATGAATACGGTGATAGCGCGAATATGGCTCCCTCCATTCAAGACCATACACTCTGGCCTCCTGCGATTAGTATCATCTCATGGAAACAGTTGGCTTGCCCTGCAATCATTGAGATAAGAAACAAGCTGGGGGCCTGAGGCAAAATGGAGCGGACTTACGCAAAAACCCATAAATTCTGAGGGTCGTTGTAGGTTTCGAGAGTATAAGGAAAACGTACTACAAAGTGACACGAGAGAGAGTTAATTTAGCCACGGCTGCTTGCGCTATTAACTTACTTTTCGGAAGCTCAGAGAGGTACGCTGTTGAGAAGATTGGTATTGATATGTATTAGAGACACTTTTTGGCTACCCACCAATCGGAATGCTTTTGTTGAGCCAGCTCCAGGCTAGGAATAGTCAGAAATCGTTATCAATATGATAACACAAGTATGGCTTACCAGTACGCCAGTTGTGTCTTGATGATGATCAGAATTTAGCTCTGAACCGTTTGGTATCGAATCTCACCTGAAGTCTCCTGACACCAGCAGATCGGGAGGTGCCAGATGATCCTACCAAAGTAGAATATCAGAAAGCTTGAAAAAAATGGAAAACACGCAGCTCACGTCCTTCAACCCTGCTGTTTTAATCTCCGCATCAATGTCAGCCCATTCCAGAACTTGGTTTCCTGCCATTCCTGAGCACGTCAAAGGTTGAGTTGAGGCGTTTTCCGGAACAGAAGTTCAACCTGTTTTTACCTTTGAATTCGACATTCTCTCTCGAATCAATTCGACGCCATTATACTTGGCCGAAGATTCGGGAATTCGTTCGCGACTATGTCAGCTCATGTACAGTTTGCGGACGAAACAAACCCCGTCGACACCG
>MU793611.1:0-20448 GCA_027886325.1 Lentinula aff. detonsa | reverse complement strand
AAACCCTTTGTGAGTACTTCCGATATCACAGTCCGCCAGAACGCCACGCGATCACATGATCACGCACAGGCGTCTACGTACATGAATCTAACACTTTCATCTAAAAACGACGAATACGCTGAAACCTCATCAGGCCAAACTTCTACTTTGTCAGATCGCGACACACTGGGAGGTAATGGAATTGTAAAACCCATGAAGGTCACGGATTAGAACCAGCGCAGACCAACGCCTTGGCCTGGTCAATGAAACTTCGTAGAGACGTCTGTAAGGAACACAATCTCGCACGACTGATAAATTGTTAACAATTTTTGCCAAACTTGTGAAGTACACTTGCACTTATTCGTTGACGATCTTTACATACATACAATACAGTCTAGCAGATATTGATATAGATCCACTAAATTCTCTCCACTCGCCTCATGAACGATGTTTCCAAGCTCTCCTTTCTATCCAGTAGATCGCATCCAACGAAAATATCATCGAAATCCTCATAGTTGCTCAAAGCAAACCACTCGAAACGATAACCTGTTTTGCTGAAATCCTCATTCTGATCCAAAGACATCCCTTCCTTTGTCCAAACACATTTTAATGATTTGTTCGTCTGTTCTGGCGGTCTACCGTTTTTGCTTAGAGATACTGCCAGAATTCCTTCCCCAGCACTGATCGTCTCAAAGTCCTCGTCCGTTCGTTCAAGCTTCGCTTCGAAATCAACTCCCATTTCGCGTCTCATCTCGTCAAAATCCACATCAACATGCACCAGTCCCTTCACGCCAACGAAATCCTTTAGGAGGACGAGCAACTCCTGATTGGTTTCACTTTGGATCCATTCGTAGTGGGCTTTGACAGATCCCCAACCGGAGACGAGGTAGAATGTAGATTTGGATGTAGGAGATAATGACTCAAAGAAGAGGACTGGGTATCCTGATACGGCGGATTGCTTCTCAGCGACGAGACGGAGATGGTCGATGAGGGGAGGCTGGGTTATTGAAGGAGAATTGTCAGTCGGCAACCCGAGGACCTCGAGGGTTGCAAATTCGGTTATGGGCATGGTTTCGAGATGATGGAAACAGAATGAGATGTACGCGTCATGTACCGCTAATTTTATTTCGGACGATTACAATAAGTGATGAGAGCTTTATGTTATACAACATATCAGTCGTTTTTATAACAAGTTCACAGGTTCACAGGATTTAGCCAGTATGTACACTGGCTGGCAGTGAATCATTCGTCTTCCGATCATTCATACGGAACATTGTTGGCTTCCCGCCCTTCAATTTATCATCATCGCCTATGCCAAAGACTGCCAAAAGATTATTAGAAGTCGACGACTCCTATATTGGGTCTGTCAACTCGCTGGCGATTCCTTCCTTCTCCCATTTTCATTTCCTTGTACTTCTGAATAGCTTTCGGTGGCTTTATCCGGATAATTTCTTCAGAGCAAATCCATCTGTCTTCTTGTTCGAGCCTTCCACTTGAACTTGCGAACACATACAGCACTCGGGCTTCTATTGTATCCTTGTCCATATTCTACTCGATCTGGGATTCTTTCGGAATATTCTCTGCTCCAGAATGGCGACATTGGCTGCACGATTGAACGAATTGGCTGCAGCAAATGAGAAAGGCCTGTTAAAGTGCGTTTTTTACTTATCATACCACTAGTTTTCAATTAGTATTAACAAGGGTCCAGCGACGACGAATATCGAATCTTGAGGCAAGACGTCTTTGAGCGATACGCCGAACTCGGACGTTCAGAACGATCAAATCGAGGCACAATACTTGTCGAGCCATCGAACACTAATGAATCAACGACAACGAACTCTGTCCAGCCTCGACTAAAGAAACTTACTCGACGTCCATCTGAATTCAGGATAAACGCTTTCGCTTCAACATCATCAGAGAAGGACAAAAAGTCGACTCACAATGCTTTATCGTCGTTGATTCGTCGAGCTAAGTCACCATTGAGGAGCCCGCCATCGCTACTTGGTCCGAATAATATTTCTCTGTCAACATCTAGGAAAATTTCACATGAACCCACGATTTCGAGATCAAGTTCGCGAAAGAACTTGAATTCGGTTCCGGACCCACACCTACTATCACCTCCAACGAGTCCTACCCGACCTGTACCTAATCATTCTAAACGCACTCAAGGCTCATCATCTTCCATCAAAACTTCCATCAAATCGTCTACCAAGGTGATTCCACTACCCGCCGTGGTAAATCATGATATCTTCGAAGACGGTGGACTTTGTACGTCTGCTGACATTCGGCATGCAATAGCAGATTTGGACGAAGATGCGAAACGGCTAATACGAGCATTTGATGAATTAGAGGACAGTGCGGTCAAGAGAGCAAAGACTACAGCTCAATCAGTTGGCCGTGTAACTGCCATTCCGCCGTCTTCGTCTAGCTCAAATTTGCTGACTCCGCCTACAATCCAACATCGCTCGAGGTCGGACTCTGCGACAACTGCAAGCGGGAGTGGAATGCAGTTTACTGCTACATCTGGTAACGCGGCGTCCAAGCCTGTTCACACCCGAACACGTTCACGGTCTACGACATCAATTCAACCCATGGACGTGCCTCATAAATCTCATCCTATTCTCACATTGCATACCACATCTAGCCAAACACCTACCCTTCAAAGGAAAGGTTCGGTATCCTCCCTTGCCTCATCATTGTTCTCATTGAAGTCCAAAGCGTCAATGCCATCCTTACCCTCTTTACCATCCATCCCAAGCATCTCCACGATGCCTAGTGTTCCCAGATCCAGAAGCGGCAGTGTCGCATCACCTACCCCCTCTTCTCATAACCCATCCGACTCGTTCTCCAACACATTCTCGTCTGTGTCAGGTTATTCCATCTCAAGTTCTGGAAAAAGTATCAATCGAAGACCATCAATGTCCACTGAAGCGAGCTCAAGTGGGCATGGAAGATCGAGTACCAGCACAGGTGCTAGTAGTATCCATACTACGACTAGTACCTCTAGCACCGGGAGAACGAGCATCAGTAGTGGACATGGACATGGACATACCACCGCTGCCCTCACACCTTCCACCACGACGCTCTCTCGTGCGGCATCTACAGCGTCTATATCTCGTTCAAATCCCAAATCGAGCTCGTCTACTTCTGTACATTTTCGAGGGGATCCAACCGACTCTGGTCGTCTAAAACCTTCAGGGTATAGTAGTCTAGATGAAGTGGACGAACTCGATGAGATTCGTCAAATTCAGCAACGAAGGCGAGATGTGATTGGGAGGTATGATGCTCGGAGGGAGTATCTTAAGGCTAGACTGAGAGGGGCTGAGCTTCATGAAAGGGTCGTCAAGGGGCGATAGACATTCTTTTCGATGGATCGAGAGCGAATAGACTTATGTTAGTTACTGAGATGGATGAAATACGTCTCCTTCATATTGTAGTCAGTTAGTTATGTGGACATTGATACTGTTTACACAAAAGTCACTTTATTGAAGTATTTTTCGAAGTACCTGTACACTTCGTGCCAAATCGAGCAACCAAATGGGCGAGCAGGATTGGTGGATTATAAAATATAGTTGATTTCGCATTTGATTTTGACAATCATTTTGATCACATTCTTCGAAACATTGAAAACACTTGGCATCTGCACTCTTGTCAGATAGATAATCATAGATCCAAATGATTGGCTGATATTGGTCCGTCACAGTTACAGAATACATACACAGTGCAAATTCGGCGCTTGGTTTAACCTTCCACTTCCACCGTTGAAACACCCCGGCGAAGTTCCAGCCTACCCCCTAGCAGAGTCCTTTATATCAGGACGTTTGCTATGTCGTTCTAATCAAGCCTGGGCATACTCCAATAAGTTCACAACACCTTGGTTTTCTTTGGAAGACTTGTCGGTCCTCACCCCCTTCACTACGGGCTCTATCCCCCGATCCTGATTCCGAAGTGGCGGTAGATTCTACTATGTACATATGCATTCAGTTCCATGCCTAGATACAGAAGATTGCATGAGATTACATGGCTATTCTATTCTACATACAAGTACTGTAGGAACGCCAAGCCTCGACATTGCATGGAACGCGAGCCCCATCACTGAATCACTAGGTTGCATGATCCTAGATTTTGATCTCTCGATATTTATATGCCTCCGTTGGTTCCAACTTGAACTATTTCTCCCACTTGTGCTGATTATGAAGCTAACTTTCTTTGCATTTTCGTTCGTTTCCCTACCTCCTCTTTTCGGTGAGAGCCAATATTTTTATGAGATGTTCAAAAAGTTTGAAAAAGTTTCGTTCTTCTAGCAATTGTAAAAGGTCAGAGCAGCTTGACGCTCTGGTTACTCCTTCCTTCAGATGACGGTTCTGGTGATATCGATTCGCTTAGCATCCCTAGCCCCACCGCTTGGGTCGATCCCCTTGGAACCGCCTCCGACGGTAGCGAGACGACTTTCGTCTATAATGAGATTGATAGCGGAGACGCTGCACTCTTCGGTGACGCTCAAACGGGAACCGAGGTCGTCACAACATGTGAGTAGAAGAAGTTAATTGTATCCTATCGTTTGACGATGTATCTTTCTATCAAAAGCGTTTACTAT
This sequence comes from Lentinula aff. detonsa, assembly GCA_027886325.1. Lineage (NCBI taxonomy): Eukaryota > Fungi > Basidiomycota > Agaricomycetes > Agaricales > Omphalotaceae > Lentinula > Lentinula aff. detonsa. Next base: position 15,872 of record MU793611.1, on the reverse strand, counting down.
GATTGCATCTGCCTCTGGATTCAGGATTCCAGATGTAGCTTCTATGAGTGCTGTATGCACCCTGGAGTCCTCAGATTCTGGAGGTTGTGTCTACATAGCTCCGGCTGATGAGAACGGAACATCTCTGGTAACCGTTACGGAAACAGGACTGCCCGTCTCGTTCTTTGAAGTAGCTATCTCCGCTGCCACTCAGGCTGCTAGCGGAAGCAGCTCGGGCTCCCCTTCTGCTGCGACCTCAGGAACAGCTGGAGCTCAAAACGGAGTAGCGTCGAATCAGCAAATCAATCTATGCCTTCTGGGATCCATCACTCTTGGCTTATTGGTCGGGATATGTCTTTGAGAGTGATGTTAGGGATTCTTACATTGGTATCCGAACTGCTCTTTGAACAAGTTACTTCTACTTCGTCTATTTCATCGTTCATACTGTTCGTTCAGGATTCGTAAGTATTGTTGTACTTCTGTGTACACTGGTCCTTGTAATTGCCGCTGACAACATACCCAAGATGATAAAAAGAAAAAACTCCTGAGCATCTATCCATGGATACAATTAGTTTTCAGCGCTCATCATAACCAGACGCTGGTGTATCTTCGGCGTGATTTCCACATCCACCATGACCCAAGCTTCTGGCTGACCTTTCCTGGGACTCTTCAATTTTCCAAGAACAGAAGTGATACTTGGACGACGTGTTGGAGTCTGTGGGCGAGATGGAGTCCTTTCAATCGCCGAACTCTGCGAGTTTTCGTCAGAATTATAGCTCGCATGAAGTATCGAACTGGAAAGCTGAGAATGGTTATTACGTTGGACATGACTAGAACCGAAGCTGAAACCCCGTCGCACGGGTGTTGTTGGCGACAAGCGATCCGAGCCAGAATCCTCGCTCTGGTGAGACGACGAGAACGGCGTTGAGCTAGCAACAGGAGTAGACGCGACGATGTAAGTGGGGTTTTGCAGCCAGGACCGGGAAAATAACGAAGAGGATTTCGAAGTCAATCTAAAGTGAGAGGGTGAATTGTTGTGATTTTTCAGCTCTGGAGATTGCATGGGAGCAAGTTGGAAAGGCTCTGAGATTTCAGGGCGTTTCGCGCCATGGGATGAAGGCTTGGTGTACCCGAGAGTGAATATCTGTGGTATCCATGCAGGATGACAGTCACCGGGAATCAAATCATCTTGCAAAGGTTTCGAAGAAAGATTTGTTCGATCTTCATCGGCCAAGTCCACTTCTATATAATTGGAGGTCGATGTGGTAGTGGTGGAGAAGCGTGACGGCTGTAGGAAGACACGTTCAATAACAAAGCAACAACATAGAATGAAGTCACATCTTACTAAGTGCGGTTCACAGTCGGAATGCCCAGAATCATCATGAAGGAAAGTAGAAAGGCGTGTATCATCGTGTCCATTCGGAATCCAAGCTGGCTCGCCATTTTCCGTCTCATTTGCATAGGAATGATCCTGTCCATACTGTCCAAAGAGTTGTTTTCCAGAAAATGTCGACATGCCATGGTCTGGATCCCAGATAGCGGCAAATGTGAGAGCCGATTTGGGCGTTGCATTGGCTACAGGTCGTAGGTGTGACGTGTATACGACGCATGCACTGTCTTGTGAGTATATAGAACCCTTCATCGTGGTTGGAATGAGGTTCAGAAGTCTCCGTAGGAATGAAAAACCACCGCACCTGATCTGATACCTCAGAAAGCGGGGGAAGATAGGTTCGATCGTCACGATAATGGACCTTTTGGAAATAACCTACAACGAAGATAAATTTTGCACACGAGTAGAACAACGCGCGAGCTGCACGCACTCCTTTCGCCCGTGAACACATCATCCAGCGCGGTTCTGGAGACTTCCGTCGAATTGAACGCGGAGTGCTCAGCATCTTTGGGAGTCAAAGGAGAGCATGTTGCAGGTATTGATGATGCCAAACTATTTGGCGAAGGGAGTTCAGGTATATTCTACACGAAAAAAGCAGGTTGATGGATTTTAAGAATGAGCACAAAATGTGTAGGACTCACTGCATTCATATCGTACGAAGTGCGTAAATTGAGAGTCGGCCTCGCAGTTTTTCGTGCCATGATGTTACAGATGTCCAAACGTTAAAGAAAGCGGAACACAAATCGCAGCAGCTGTGCTTATACGCGTCAGCGCAATCCTGCAAAGATCATCTGAAAATCAATACACATCTACGCACAGTCGAAGAGGTGCACAATGAGGGTGCTCCTTAGTAGAGTAAATGATCTCCTTAACCTGCAGGAGTGGAACGAAGGAACAAGAGTAAAAGAAAAGATTTTATAGATATCTAGCAAAGGTTCTCGTCAGGTTCTCAAGTCTCGGCATCAGTTGTGGTTGTCAGGCTTCATATATCACTGACATGGCAAGGTGGCAAGCCATTGAATGCCATTGAATACGCGTTGGTAACACGTCACGCGTCACAACGCGCCTTGGGTTCAGAACGTTCAACTTTCAATTCCAGACCACTACACTTCGCAGAATCAGACCCAAACTTGAGGTATGCTCCAAGTTCCCTGAAAATTACTGAGCTTAACCGGTATCATGCGAAGTTCCTTTAAACATCTACTCTAGTAGAAGTACTAGAACCAAGGAGTCCGGGCAAGGACGAAATTTAAATGAGGGAGATAAAGGAAGGAACAAGGCATTTGAAGGCAAGGCCTGCAAGCCAAAGCAAAACCGTGTATTCAAACACGTTTTCTATGTGAACCGCCGCCTTGATTCGTGACTAACTTCTATGCAAATCCACTGATCCCCTTCTGCGGATTTCTTCTTCGACCTCGAACAAATCAATTTCGCAAATGATTTTCGTTCCTGTTTATCGGTCAAACGTTTTTCCTCAGCGCTCCGTGGCGGCAAAGACACCTGGTGGCTGAACACCTCCCGCTTGAGTACTTCAGAAGGGGGTGCGGGTATATCAGCGGGACGAGGCTTTGTGAGACGTTTTTTAAGGGGAGGGTGTTGATCCATGTACGTATAATCCGGATATGCTGGGAATCCCGGAGCTTCTATCGTAGACCAGACTGACGAAGCGCCGTCACTTTCGATTGAGACGAAATCAGAGGTTCCCGTGGTGGACGCAACTGATTGCGCGCCTATAGGAGGACGATTGGGCTGTGGAGAGGGGTTAGCCCTCGAGAAAAGGTTTCAAGTCAATGAGTTGTTACCCTTGAAGAAGAAGCTTTAGCCAACGTTTGACGTTGTCGAGGAGCGATATCCACCTCAAAGAACCCTTCATCGGTTACCGTATCATCTACAACTTCCTTCCCTTCGACGTTTCGCATATATCCTTTCGCAAAAGATGTGCGGGGATCGAACTCGAACTGGCCGTCCAACTCATTCATACATGAATAGTATCGGTTGTCTGGATGCGCTTGACCAAGTAGCGAGCCACGTAGATATACGTCTAAGCCCCCTAACGTTGACGAAGTTTGCGTACGTCCCATAATCGCCCGCTTTTGTGAGTCGGACGTTGGTGGAAGGTCATTTTCTGCAAGTAAAGAACCCAAATTATCCCGAAAATATAACAGCGTGGAAGACTTGTCGGATATAGGAATTGTGGACTGGCCTATAGAGAGCACCTGAGAGCAAGCATCGGACGGAGAAAGTGGCGACCGTAGCAAGAGCTCTTCGGTACGAGAATCCTCAAGAAGCTCTCCGTCTGAGAACAACACGAGGTCATCGGAATCCAAGAATACTGCGAACTTCAGAGCGGTCTTTGGAGGAATAACATCAGACCAGCGATGTTCACTTGGAGTCGTCAGGGGGGATGTTATGTTGGATTGATAACACTGCGAAAATTGGTTTAGATATCAACATATAGTCCAGGACAAAGAAAGGCTGAAATGCACCCCTTCGGCAGACAAGGATTTTGACGAGTAAGAGGTTGTAGACATGTACATGAGACGCGTAAGCTAATTGTTGAAGCTTCAATAAAAAGAACGTAAAAGATAAAGAGAGCCAGTCTACTCTCAATAACTACTATCAGAGTGAGGTCATTTTTCCACTTTGATTGTAGACATACAGATCCGAGAGCGGACGGCCAATGTCCAAGGCAAAACCGTTTAGAGAGAGAGCAATCTTGGTCTTGAAGAGCGGCGAGATGGTCAGAATAATCCAAACAAAGGAGAGTCCCGTCAAGGAACACTTGAACATTTCCTGTGTGAAATTCCAAATGATATCGGTTCATTCACGACGTCATATCCTTTCGAGCTTTCAATAACGGTTTCCTCAAACATTTAATTAGCTAGCTCAAGGCTAGTCTCGATATTTGAGATCAGATGGTAGTAATAAGTGGTACCAAAGCGGCCGAAAGTACTATGATTGAAAGATAAGGATGAGCGTTTGGACATGAGAAATAAATGGCTCGCACCATTCTTGGACCTTCCAACCATACCCTTCCCGCCTGGCATCACAGTTCCCAGACCAGATGCTATTAGCGCTAATTCTTTGGCTCAGCACTGAGCAGTGGAAGGACGAACAATCTGGGCGCTACTTTAAGCGCTCGCTATATTCTACTTTGAAATGCTAGTCGTAATCTGCAATTTCTTGGCTAGACTCGACCAAGAGTAGGGTGTTGACATCCAAAGTTATTCAGCAGCACTGACTACTGGTTCGAGTCTATTGCTTGGTTCACAATTATTGCTAGGCTAGGCTAGCCACACCGTTATCTAGTGTCCGTCGCCGTTTCACTGGTGGGACTCCGAATCTCAATTTCACTTGCAATTTACAGTAGACTAGGCTCAAATTTCTCGAACTTTTTAGCTCCCTTTAGCTTCGGGAAGTGGTTGAGATTCCAAGCTGCTTAGCTGGCAAGTTTAGGCCGAGTTCTAGAATTAAGTGCGAGATACAACCTATAATAGGACTCCTAATAACATAGTACTCAGAAATTACAAGCAAGGTAAGGTCCATGGAGGTAAGAATCAAATGCCAGCGTAGCCATTCAAGTTACGACAATGGTAGTGTTGAAAATTTGGAGCGAAGGGAACAGCAATGCCTGTATCGTAGTCAATCCTCTTACGTGAGAAAAGTATCCCAGTATAAATGAATCGTAACATACCCCAATCAGATCAAACAATGCAACTCCCAACTGAGATTGTCCTTTCTCAAAATCCGATGGAACAGTGAGGGTGAAGTTCTCATGGGGAGGCAGACCTCCTGTCCCAGGCTCAGTCGTGAATTGAGGATTATACGGTCCACTGTACAAGACCGTTCCTAGCTCTTCAGTGGGTCCCAGGCAGCCGCTGCTATATTCATTGCAGTTGAGTAAAGCAATCACAATGGCTACGTTCTTCCAGCTGCTGTTAGAATCCTGTGGAATAGTGAGTCCGCAAATACTCTTTCGAGTGCGGAAGACAGAGAGATTGAAATTGAGAGTTTACTCACAGGTTGGCTGATTGTGACATTGAAGGTCGAACCAGCAGAAACCTCAGTCATGTCTGCAGGAGCAGAGATAAATGCGTTCTGAGCGACGGCTGCGGTGGTGGCGAGAGCGAAAAGCGACAACAGCGACAATATGAATCGCATTTTTGTCGGACGTATCAGTTAGGCTATAAGAGGGGGTGGGTTACTCTGATGTCGGGCTGGGACTTGAGGGGAGTCAGCTTATATACACCACGGATCCAATTGACGAGACTCGGTCTTGGGAGACCCATGAACCCTAGCCACAGCCTACAGCCCCGACCAGATCGATACGGGAAATGAGTACCGGGGTGTGACTCTGCTTCAAGAATGTAGCAAACGGGAACTAGCCTCGGATGGAATGGAAAAGGATTAATACTTTTGAGAATGCAGCGAACTATATAGATGGTTATGGATAGTTGTCACTGTAGAGCACAAATATACAAAAGGGGTGTTAGTAAATATTAGTAAACGGTAGCTCAGCCTAAACGCTAATGAAGTTCCAGGTGGCAAAGACACCCGGATCTTCATAACCAATTTTGGGGAAACAGTGTATAGCAGAAAAAATACGTGATGAAAGAAAATAATTCTCTCTCTAGAGGGCAACGTTGTGTTAGTATTAGAGTCAAAGCTTGAGGCAGTGTGTTCAAGGCATAATCCGAGTCGATGTTCCGAACAAGTTTAGAAGAATGGAGTTGATTTCAATGATGACTTGTTTTTTTTCTGTTATCCTGTCCATAAAACGGCAAAGTAAAGAAACAACAGGAAATTGGGACGTATCAAAAGTATGAAAGCAGACTCATGGTCATTGGGAGAATTCCTAACTGGATATCGAAAGATGTGGATTATAACGCAATGTCCGTTGAAATTCTACTTAAGTATACAGAATTCAAGAGACAGCTTTGAATTGATACACAACACACAGGAGAACCGGATTTAGAATTGGGGGAAAAGAACGTGCCATCGCAGCTTATGCGCTAGATCCAGTCTAGACAGTCGAAAAATTTAGAATGCCGTCATTTTGAGTGGTTGTTTAAACGAAGTCTGAGATATTAGGCCATGACGGCTACGATGACACGGCTGGTGCGGGGTATCTCTCGGAAAGCGTCTTAGCAAAGAGATATATTGTAGTAGACAATTACTAGGAAATCGTTGATTAGCATCAGACTCATCAATCGCAGACCAAAAGCTTACGAGGAAATAATCTGGTACACGCCGCGAAACGAGTGGTTCACCCGCTCGTGGAGCAGGATCAAATTGTAAGCTATTGAAAAGGGTTAGAAGAACTCTTGATGCATTGTAGAAAGTAACCGACAAGCTGTAAGATAGCTTTTCATCGATCTCCATGATTGCTGCTTGATTGCCACATCTGTAGCAATAATTGGGTGCACTAAAAATCGTGACAACGTTTCTATCCTGCCCCCAGCTGTAACCTATTGACGCAAACAGTTATAAGTGACGTAATTCAGAAAAAAAGGATCTTCAGAACGTACCCTCCATAACCAACTGATGCGCGCGCGCGACAAGTGTCAATCCATTATTGTGATTGAAGGCTTCTGATATATCCTGTCCAAACGTATATCCAGCACCACGAGGAGAAATTCCCCAACCACAACGGTCGTCTGGATCAGACCAAAGAAGATCACACATCGGTCCTTCGTGAGGGACTTCTTGCACTCGGTCAATGGATCGAACGTGATCTAGGGTATCAATGGATGGGGAGAGACCGCCGTGTAAGCAAAATATCTGGAGAGAGATACGATTAGGACCTTATCACACGATAATTTGAAGAAGGACGATGGAGGTTGATACTTGTGGGTTCTGGAAGTCGGAAAACCCATGCCCCAAGCAACCTCCACAAGAAACAACCACGAAGAGGAATGAAGATGCCCAGAGAGAAAACCAACAAGACAAAGACATGGGGAGACATACTTGATTGTCGATGAGTGCAGTAAGGGGCAGGTAGTCAAAGAGGTCCGTAAAGTAACGCCAAACGTTAGCGCTTCCGTATTTTCGAAGGCATTCATCGTAAAATCCATAGACTTGGGTGATCTGTCTTGATTCGTGATTGCCCCGTAAAATGGTGACTCGGTCTCGATAGCGAAGCTTCATGGCGACGAGTAAAGTGACAGTCTCAACCGAGTAGTAGCCACGATCTACATAATCACCCATGAAAAGGTAATTGGTGTCGGGTGAGTTTCCTCCAATGCGGAAAAGCTCTGATAAGTCATGCTGTGAAGGATTTGAGCCATCATCGGATTATTGAAGGCGACGAGGAACGCACGAATTGGCCATGAATATCGCCACAGACCGTTACCGGACACCTCACAGGCTGAACATTGGATTCATCCATCAAGATCTCCCTCGTCTGCACGCAAAAGTGAACAACGGGTGGAAGTAAATATAGATCATTGGTTAACGGACCTTTTCGCAGAGACGCTTCACATCAGCTTCAGAGAGCTGTTTGCACTGGCTAAGTTGTTCGATCCAGCCGTCAATTTCTGATTCCATCATGGTAAAGGTGGTATAGGTAAACGAAGAGGTGATGAGTGAGTGTGATGGCTGTGTGATACGTGACTGGCTGTCACAAAATTCGCGAACGCGTCTTTCTTCTTTAAAAATGTCAGAATCTCAGGCGGTGTATGCTACAGATGAGGCAAGCATAGCGTTCTTGGATATGACACAGAAAGTCTAATACACCTGCATAGTATGGCCGCCCTTTCATCATCGTCCGAGAACAAGGAAAGAAAACAAGATCTCATGGCGTAGAGGCAATCAAGGTCCTTATTGCTCGATTGTTTACCAGAATATTGCTGAGCAGCCTATAGTCGCATATACTAGCAGCTCGAGCGGTGGCTAACATCATACGGACATCACTAGGACCAAGAGGTCAGTTCTTGCTCTTGCGTCGACTATTTTATGCCAAAAGATCTGTTCAGGTCTGGACAAAATTTTGATAACTCCTGATGGTGAAATCATCGTTACAAATGATGGAGCCACGATTCTATCGCAGATGGAGGTAGAGCACCAAATCGCAAAACTTCTTGTTCAGTTATCGAAAAGTCAAGACGATGAAATTGGTGATGGAACAACGGGCGTGGTTGGTGTGTCATACTTATTTTTTTTTGCAGTTCATCATACAGATTGTCTAAATCATTGCTTCAGTTCTTGCAGGTGCTCTTTTAGAGCAAAGTGAAGCCTTGCTCGATCGAGGAATTCACCCCATCCGTATTGCAGACGGTTTCGACCGTGCTTGTAAAGTTGCGGTTGAAGAACTGGATCGCATCTCAGATCGCGTCGGATTCTCAAAAAGTGACACATCCAACCTCCTCAAGACTGCCATGACAAGTTTGGGTAGCAAGATGTGCGTCCGATTGACATCACGGTTCAAGGTCCATTGACCCATTTGGCCTCTTTAGTGTCTCCAAAGAACATCAACAGTTCGCTCAAATCGCTGTAGACGCAGTTCTACAAGTTGCAGATCTTGAGCGTCGAGATGTTTCCTTTGACCTTATCAAAGTAGACGGCAAAGTCGGTGGGTCCCTGGCTGACACGACACTCATCAAGGGTGTTCTCCTTGATAAAGACATGTCCCACCAGCAAATGCCTCGTTCTGTAAATGATGCCCGCCTTGCCATTCTCACATGTCCGTTCGAACCGCCCCGCCCAAAAACCAAACACAAGCTGGAGATATCGAGCGTGGACGAATACAAGAAACTCCAATCGTACGAGAAGGAGAAATTTATTGACATGATCAAGCGGGTGAAGGACACTGGCGCGAACTTGGTCATTTGCCAGTGGGGCTTCGACGATGAAGCGAATCATTTATTGATGCAGAATGATTTACCTGCGGTACGATGGGTTGGTGGTCCTGAGATTGAGGTGAATCATGTTAGCTGCTTTCCCGCAGCGAATTGCTCAAGATATCTCAGCTTATCGCGATCGCCACACAAGGTCGCATCGTTCCTCGATTCGAAGACTTGACCTCCAAGAAGCTTGGTAAAGCTGGTATTGTTAGAGAGATCTCGTTTGGTACGACTAGAGATAAAATGCTGGTCATCGAAGAGTGCGCGAATAGCAGAGCCGTGACTATATTTGTTCGCGGTAGTAACAAAATGGTTAGCTTTGGCGTCGGACGTCCATTTTGTGACTAACTTGTTTATCTTCTAGATTGTTGACGAGGCTAAAAGGGCATTACACGACGCGATCTGTGCGGTGCGTAACCTCGTTGTGGACAACCGGGTCGTTTACGGTGGAGGTGCTGCTGACATTAGTTGTTCACTCTCTGTTGCGAAAGCCGCCGACGAGGTGTGTTTATCTCTCCTGCTTGCGACAATTACTCATACATAGCCGCTTCTCGTAGATCCCAACCATTGAACAATATGCAATGCGCGCCTTTGCCTCCGCTCTCGATGCAATCCCCTTAGCACTGGCAGAAAACAGTGGTCTGTCTCCAATCGAAACTCTGGCAGATGTCAAGAGTCGACAAATCAAAGAAGGAGATTCACACATTGGCATTGATTGTAGTGGAAAGGGAAACAATGGTGATGTACGTCCTTCATGATAAGGTACCATCACTAATTCTTGTCTTTGTAGATATGAAGAAGCAATTCGTATATGATCCCCTCATTTCCAAAAGGCAACAGTATCTGCTTGCAACACAACTTGTACGCGCAGTCTTGAAAATAGGTCCGTTAATGTTTGAATTTCCCGGATTTCCACTGACTGCAATCAACTAGATGATGTTATCACCGCTGGTGAGACCGAAGAATAAAATTTACACTGTGTGCATAATGAAAGATAATTACGATCCATATATCACCTTGAAGAATGCGAAAAGATTTTATCTGAAGCCTAATCCACTTTTATTGACTCCAGGCAAGTCGAAAACTGCGATAGCAATGCAATCTGCATTGTGTCAGAACTCAGCAGCATCAGTGATTGATACAGACAGCACTGAATGTACAACCAAGCCTCATTTGAAACCAACGATGCTTGAGTATTCTTATAATATAGCATACATTGGCATAGACGAAACAAAAGGCACCCCATCCCATGGTCCCACTACTAACCACTACTTCAGTTTCTTCTTACTATGGGTAAATTATTTAGTTGAGTCAAGGAATGGCAAAAATAGGAGCAAAACATACGGTCGCAGGTTGTTTGAGTGGCCACAAGAGCGCTTGCGGCAGTTAGTAGCACGGGGAGGAAGCCGGGCGTAGCACTTTCGACAAATTTTCTTTTCGCAGTTGAACTTACTGGCAAGCTCTTTGAGAGAGGGTTCGATAATGCCTCCACGAAGACTACGGAAGAGTGGGATCAGCTGATAGACTAGAATACCAGTTGTTTGTTACGTACCGGAGCACCAAGTGCAACGTCGACTCCTTCTGGATGTTGTAGTCGGAGAGTGTTCGTCCATCTTCGAGTTGCTTTCCAGCGAAGATTAAACGTTGTTGATCAGGAGGGATACTACACAGATCGAAGAAAAGGTTTAAGCATCGTTAAGATAAGCTGAAGAACGGGTACAGTCATACCCTTCCTTATCCTGAATCTTAGCCTTGACATTGTCGATAGTGTCTGAGGACTCCACCTCGAGGGTGATTGTCTTACCCGTAAGGGTTTTGACAAAAATTTGCATCTTTGAAAGACAGGTAAGAGAGAGCAAATAAACAGAACAATGGTGAGGGCCTACTTTGATTCTAGTAGAGACCCGGAACTGAAAGGACGGTTGCGCGAACAGGGAGGTACCGTGCGAAAGTAGCTATACAGCTACAGTGTGGCTCACTAACCAAAGTCGCGTGAGCAGATTCCCATGACGTCACTGAATGCGCCACAGTGCAACTCATGATGGACTACTGGTTGCTTCTGGACTTCAACCTCCAACTAAAAGGATGAGCTCAGCAGACTTTCAACCTCAATGGACCTGCAAATATCGCAAACGTGCGCTTGACATATGTCGATGCTCAAACTGACGTGACTCATTTTCATTTTCTTAGCCAAGAATCCCATTGAGGTATCGGATCTTTGACGAGCTCGTTTGTCTAGAAAGTCTGATCTCCAAGTACCCTTATAGGCCCAGCATCTCTACAACCATAGTTAGCTTCCAAATTGAATGTTTTCAATTCCTGATTCATTTAGGCTTCTCTAGTTAGAACCGTCGCTTTCCTGCTCGACGCGTCTTCAGAATGGCTTATACCAGCATTCCCTTTCCTAGGATCGTTGCCTCCTGAGATGCAATTCGGCCTGGACTCCGTTATTGGTGCTGCATTACCCGGATTTGGCGATGTCATTGGAATGATATTGGCGTTTTACCAGTTATTCCTGAGCATACTATTTGGACTCCCTCTGAACGTGATAGGAATTATGGTATTATGCTCATCTACCAGTCCATTATCAAGCTAATCTTGAGCAGGTGTTCTACATTTTTGCTGATGCTTTCATTGGAATTATTCCCTTTATTGGTGCGTACCTACTCGTACATATTTAGTTGATCATTACCAGAATCATTCCTTTTGTAGGAGAGTTTCTTGACGTTGCATTTAAATCAAACCTGTACAACCTCCGGTTGTTGGAGAAGGAGCTCAAGCGAAGCAAGTGGGCTACTGCCGTACGTCCTCGTAACCAAGCGTCTCATCGGAGACTGAGTTCTGTACTCTAGGTCATTATACCTCAATACACAGATTGGATACCGCGGCAGAGGAAGAATACGAGATTTTTTGGAGCGACGAAGTAACCAAGACGCGCTCGATATTCGAACAACGGTCTTCAATTTTCTCGTGGATCATTTTTCTTCAGTCGTATTTGACTCCTTGGCAAGCGGAACCTCGCGCTTAAAAACACGGTTGTATAAATAATTCATACCTTCAAATACTCCACCTCAGCGGGTAAACCTATGTCACTGCAAAAAATTAGAACGCGTTGTTGTTGATGTAGCGCGGAGGGACACAAATAGGCCATTTGTAGATAATCGATCCACCTGGGAAAACGTGAAGGCTGTATTCAAATTTATTCGGGGTTTGGATAGTCCGTATAGATTCGCGAAGTGGATATGTTCAAATATCGTTGGTGGTCAATGACGTCACGATGGGATTCCGAGCGCCTCATTTCTTACTGGAGAACTTAGAAGTCAGAACAACGACAGGCTATCTGTCTTTCATTTAAACTGAAGCGTTTCGGGAATCTTTGACCTTCCGATGATTTTCCTGCCAAAAATGGCTTTCCGTGGATGATATCTCGTGATAATTTGGAGGAGAATAAATATTGGCGCCCTCAAGTTATTCTCCCTGTTCTTATTGTACGACCATCATCTATGTATCCTGAAATTCAGCCATACGAAACCTCGACACTCAAGGTCTCTGACATACATGTACTCTAGTATGTAGCTCAGAAAGGATACGTTCTCTGTTAGGTCCTCATTCACTGTCGCTATTTCCAGTTACGAGCTTAGTGGGAGTAAAGACGGGACGCCTGGTACTGGCTTGCCTTTATGAAATACTGTGGTTAATGACTCTCACTGCCTCTCCAGTTGTCTTTGTTCATGGTTCGCCTGCGATGATGTCTCCTGGGACTTTCACATACTAGCCCGTTTTGTAGGTGGCCCAGGAGGAGGATGCGATGAGAAGGACCGATCTTTTTTCAACCCACGCAAATACAAGGTGCGTGCTTATGCGGCTCAGATAGGCGGATGTGAAACGGCGTTTATACCGTAGATCATCCTCTTTGACCAACGAGGATCTGGAAAGTCAACACCGTGAGTAACGTTTTTGAATCCCTGCCACTCGAATCCATACATAGGACCATCGACTCTAGTTCCGCATGCTTGGAAGATAATACCACCTGGGATCTCGTGAAAGATATGGAGAAACTGAGAGAAAAACTCAACATCGAAACATGGCACGTCTTTGGTGGATCATGGGTCGGTCCCTCAATCCTGTTTTTATCATGATCTGTTACCGAGCTTGTCCAGGGTTCAACACTTTCTTTGGCCTACGCTCAAGTATGGCATACGTTTCTCAGTGTTCCTTCTAAGTTTCTGAAAACCTTTTAGTCTCATCCGGATCGTGTAAAAAGCCTGATATTGAGGTGCGCTCGTCCGATATGATTCCCTTCCCCTTCTGCATCTGAGTCTTCCTTGTACAGAGGTATTTTCACGCTAAGGAAAAGGTCCGTTGCCCAAACTACTCTCTAAAACGTCCGATCTTACCAGGATCTTAGCGAGCTTCATTTTTTCTACCAGGATGGTGCCTCACACCTCTTCCCGGAGGCCTGGTAAGATAATACTCGGAGGTATTAAATTTCGCGCTGCATTGACTTAAGGTAATACAGGGATGAATACTTAGCTCCCATTCCCGAAGCAGAACGACATGACATGATCTTGGCTTATCATGCACAGCTCAACTCAATCGACGACTCTACGAGAGTCCAAGCTGCCAAAGCGTGGTCTAAATGGGAGTGCGTCTGTGGCAGAATATTGCTCGAAGCGATGCTGATCGTTCATCGTGTACAGGATGGCAACATCCAAGCTGTATGTGGATCCGTCCTACATCAACCGAGCTGAAAGTGATGTTTTCGCAAAGTGAGCGTTCGCAATGCCTCTTCATCTCTTACTGCTTCTGGGACGAAGAGATCTAAATCAGTACCCTCAGCGCTTTTGCTCGGATTGAGAATCATTACTTCATTAACTCTGTGCGTCTACCTGCTTCTCCTCGCTTTTCATTGTGCTTATCGGATTATCAGGGATTTATGAGAGACGGTCAGCTTTTGGAAAAGCAGGAGATTGACAAGATGTATGCTTCGTTCATCAGGCCGTCCGTTAGTACTGACGATTTCCATTTAGCCGCCATATTCCCTGTATCGTAGTGCAAGGAAGATACGATGTCGTCTGCCCTGTACGATTTCAACCAGGACTTTGACCTGTACTAATTTACTAATGAATGACCACAGGCGACCACGGCATATTCCCTCAAGAAGGTATAGATTCCCAAACCATCTCCAGATATTTTGATTCACGTTGAACCCAGGTCTGGCCAGAACTGGAGCTTCACATCGTTCCAGATGCAGGTCACTCTTCCCGGGAGGTTGGTATCGCAAAACTCTTAGTCGATGTAAGCTCTTTCTTACAGAATAAACAGTCCAATTTTTCTCACCCTTACATAGGCCACCAACAAGTTTGCGAATTTACAGTAAGGATTCCGAATAGAGCCTTGATATTGCTTCAATAAGACCTCAAATATACTATGCAAGTCCTATGAAATACTGAGACATTTAGTGTACAGGCTATGTAAATAAAGGTGGTAGCTCACATGAATGCGGTAATGCGTCGACGACGAGAAAGCCGTTCAATATGGCTTTCCGACAGAGAAATAGCAGTAACGATATGCATATGGCTATAGGGCAGAATACTTTAATAAGAGTAGCACTGTAAACATACTGTAAAGGTATCTTCGTAGTTCTTAGGCTTCTGCGCACATTCCTCCCGCATGCTTCGCATTATCCTCTCTGCTTGTGGGCCGGGCATGAGCTTGATAGCAATGCCACCTTCTGCTACTGGGTATGATAGACCTTGAGAAAGTTAGGATCTTGACGTACCACTAGTCAATCTGGGCAGAGTAGTTCGTGTTTTTACGCACTACGGCTGATGCTATAATGTTCACATGAAAATAATAGGGAAAGTGGATGGGGAAATGGTTTATGAGTTCCTACGGATGAGCAGGGAAATAATTATGTGAGGTTGATGATTATCTTTATAGCCACTGATAATGTTAAATTTTTTCCTGGGATATTCAAGATTGAACAAAGGGATTATATATTTTTCTTGGGAAAAAGATCAACATTAACATTAGTGGCCTGAGGACAAGAAAAAGGCAGTCATTAAGTCTGACTCTCAGATGTGAGAATACATAAATGCAGCCGGACCGGTACTACATATGCGACTTACCAATACCAACTACTTCCATTCACCATTAACAATGAGCACTACATTCCATGACCTACCCACAGAGATCATCGAAGAAATTCTCATTCTCTGTGACCCAATCGAAGTGGGCATGATCTCTTGTTGCTCTCGATTGTTCTACAACTTGATCTACAACTCTCGGGGTGATTCCTCTCAGCATCTCTGGCGCGCTCTTTATCTCGCCCAACCTTTTGACGACCCTACCCGATGCGTATCCCATCACGGAAGGCCTCGTGTAGGGGAATTCAACTGGAAATCCGAACTCCAGGCCATTATCCGTGCAAGGACGGTACTGAAAGATGTATCGATATGCAAGCCTTATGAACGGATCCAAGTGCTCAAAACACTGCTCAATATGGTCTCCTGGGTACCGCCGCTGAGATCTTACGGAGATATACTCGAGAATTTATCACAGAACTTAGAGTCAGTTCGGCAACCGGAATCCGGATTTTGCCCAGATTTTGCCAGCGTTTTGTTAGCATGGTTACCGTACCAGTACTGTAGATACCGCGC
>MU793610.1:0-20464 GCA_027886325.1 Lentinula aff. detonsa | reverse complement strand
CATCTGTCACAGTACATAGTCCAATCCCCCGCTTCTAGGACCTCGTTACCCTAGTTCGGCCGGGATGGAAACCGTAGCGGCCCGATCCGCTACACTCTTATACAGGGATATTGGCACATAGATAACTCAGTTGATTCAATAAAACCTATAGAGTACAAGTATAGGGAACAAGAAATAAGTACAGAGAGAAATAATTAGTACTCATAGAGTTCGTCCTCCTCTAAGTCAAAATCTTCGGGCAGGAACATGTCATGTGCAAATTCGTCGATGAACTCAACCCGGGGAAGGTCAATGCCACTTCCCCCTCCCTCCTCAGACTCATTGTCGTCGCTCAAGACCATCGCCCGTTTAATCACTCGGGGTAGAGGCTTAGGCTGAGGGCGTTCCATTTGCTCGCCCTTCTCAACTGCCAGATCCCTCCCCTCGTTATCCTCCCCAGCTCCCAGCGCATCAGCATCATCAGCATCACTCTCACCCTCGACCACCTGTGTTTGTCGTCCTCCACCACCCTTCCCCATTTTCTCCAGCCCCTTGTTGATCCTCTGTCCTGCACGGGCTTTTTTTCTCGAGCCAGAGCTGTCCGGCTCATTCCCTGCTGCTCGTTTCTTTCCGCGTCGACACTGTCGCTCTGGTACCGCCAATTCCCCGTTTTTGATTCGTAAGTCGATGTCCTTTTTGGCATGGTACAGCTCCCTCCCATCCAGCTTCCTCCACTTGCACTCCCTGCTCTGAACCACACGGTATACCGAGATGACATCGGCGGCATGAAGAGTGGTAGCAGTCACCATCTTCACACCTTCTGGCCACCCTTCGAGCTTGACTCCCCATGGCTTGACTATGAGAGCTTCATAGTGCTCCCATTCCATGCTCAGGTTGGGGTTCCCGGTAATATCACCTAGATTGAGGAGCCATCGGCATCTTGACCATTAGAAGAGGTAAGGAAGAACGATAAGAAAGAAAAGGCTTACGAAGGCCCTCTAAAAGCACCCGGGTGATTTCCTTCTGCATCTTCTTGATGCTGGTACCTGTGGCAGTTTGGCCAGAGGATGTAAGGATGAAATATGTAACCGTCCGTTAGGATGGTTATGGAATGGAGCTTAATGCTGCAGATAGCTTATAGCTTTATTGACTTAATTCACACAAAGTGAACACGACGAGTCTGTATATTAACTCGATATGTACCGTTTATGCGTCAAAGAAAGTCTAACCTCTATCTAGAGTGTATATACATATATATACACGATGAACTATACAGTTCATTGTGGGACTATTTGCCCTATCTAATCTAATAGATAAGATACTACTTAGGGGTTATGCTGGGCCGTTACACCCTCCCCCACTAGACTGAGTCCAGCAGTCTAAAGCCCTAACCCAGCGTGAATCGTTGACTCACTCCTGAGGCTGGGTGTACCCAGCCATATCCATACCGTCGTCCTCACCATAATCGATGACGGGATCCCCGGTAGCGTTGAATTGTGTATCATCCCAATCAACGATACGTGGTGCCATCTCCATGGCATGATCTTCAGTCGATGATGGTGCTACTGACTGTGTAGCTATGGCACCAGCAACAGGGAGCACAGTGCCTTGAGCGGCTAGCTGTTGTGCGAAAGGCCTCACGTAAGTGAGTACCACGCTATAGTCAGCAAAACGTCCAGCATTGTCAATATTACTGGACTGTGAACTGTCTGGAAACACGTAGTTTTCCACATCCACGGTGGTACGTGGCACTCCTTGAAATACGTGATGTGCCAAAACGTCGATAACGACGTGTACGAATTGTCGTTGGATGACTATCCAAGAGCCCGCTATTGTTGGGGCTACGCCGTGTAGCCACCATAACAGATATAGAGCGATATCTTGTAATTGGGACTTTGTATATCCCCGTATTGCCAGTTTGTGCGCGACTTGCCTCACAGTAGGAGGGGAGGCATGACTATAGTCTGGCAGTGGACCAGGCTGGAAGTTGGGATGGGGCAGTAGTCCCATTGATTGAAGTATCCCATCGTATCGAGTGGGATCCAGCGCTAGTTCACACAATATTAGGTGTACTAAGAGGTTGGACTCATTGTCCGACAGTACATTATCGCCCTTGTTATTGGGTAACAGGCGGTATACGGCCACCATTCCGCGAATACTACGGGTATTGGTGACCGGTGTATCTTGGTTGGATTCAACCAGCATACCATTCAGGCGTTCCGAGGCGGGACTACCGAGTATGGACTCCGCCCATTTCGCGATGGGATCATTTTCACGACACCCATGCCATACTCGACTTGTGAGTACAGTGGAAGATCGCGCTACACGCGTTCCCCTAGCCACCGTTGGAACTGCCGAGTTATTCCCGGCATCTATAGTCGCATTGTTAGAAGCGACGTTGGATGGTCCTGCCTCATTTGGCATAATATCACCCATGGTGAATCCTTTGGCCTCCTTCTGTGAGGCCCTAGGTTCGAACAAATGGGGCAGCGGGCGTCCCTGCCGGTTCATTTCGGTGGCAAACCACCTAGGTACCACAATGAATTTGTCTATCACAGTGTCCTGCATCGCTGTGCGAGCAGCGCGAGGCACTTGACGTGCCTGCTTGTGCATGGCAATCATACCGTGCACTGTCTTCCACATGGGGCGCAAAGGCCTAGTATTGTCAGACTCGTTAAGAGCCTTGATTATTGTCTCTACTTCTTCAGCAGAGACCGGAGCTTGGAAAGGTAACCTAGTGGTTGTTCCACGGAGGGCATTGTACTCTTTGTTCTTACTGCCCTTAGTTCGTTTAGGGGGGGGGAGAGCGACCCTCCTCCCGAGCGCGTTGAGCGGATAACGCGTCCATTCTACGCCTACTCTCCCGATTGATCTTATTCTGCATTTCTCGTTGCTTTCCCTTCAATCGGTTGGGATGTGCTTCTGGTTCAGAATCATCATCCTCCATATCAGTGAGGTAGTGCTCCATCTGATATGCTTTGTAGGAGTATGTAGGCTCCTCTGAATTATCATGCAAGTCATCGTAAGACAGCAATGCACGTGGGTCGGAGGGTTGTCCAGTAGCCTCCCGCTTCCTCTTTTCTCCCATGCTGGGAGCAATACGTGTCGTGGAAGACACTAGTGGCTCAGCGGGGGCCTCCTCGACGCGCCCTCGAGCCGGTTCTGTTCTCACAGATCTTTTCTCTTCGACGTTACATGGAGTGTTGATTTCTCCTTCCGTAGAAGTCAGTTGTTGAGATAACGGGACGGAAGACCCACTTGCCACTCTCTGTTCGACAGAGGCAATTTGACTTTGTAGGGGTACCATCGGTACCTCCCTACCTTTACCCTTGTCCAGTGATTTGGGTTGGGGTGCTTCAGCTTGTGCTTCAGCATTGTACCGATCTCCATGATCACGGAGATCGTAATACTGGTCTTTCCAGTATAGGCGTTGTTTGTTTGCCTCCTGACAATCACGAATGATTTTGTCAAGTTGTGCCGCGTCTGATTCGTGGCGGGTGCGAAGTTCGTTACGCTCGAGCTCGAGCGCAGTGATCCTATCGGTTAATGTCTGCCTCTCGGTCTCGTGAGACCTTAAGGTTGACGCTATCTGCTCCTGTAAGGAGTTTACTACCAACTCATGGCCCTGAGTATTGGTAGAGGAAGTTGTTGCTCCCTTAATGAGGTTATCTCGTTCTGAAATGACCTCGTTGAAGTCGCTCGCCGTGATTAGGTGAGCGACATACCCCATGCACATGGAGCAGTTGTCGGAGTGGGTGATCAAATTCCCGATGGTAATCCTCAACGGGGTAGTTGGGACTGACGATGACATTCCTGGTGCTGTCATCATAGGCGTAGGGTACCCAAAATTAGCAAATGGAGTTGCCGTTTGCATTTGTTGCTGAAATGGATAGCTTGTACCCGGAGCCACGTAGTTGCTCGGCCCATGGAATGGTGGGCCAAAATTCGGTGCCAGCCCGAATTGGGAGTTATTGTTGGGGAAGAATCCTGCCTGAGTTCCTCCCCCAGTTGGTCCCGCAAAACCAGGACCAGCTATCACTGGGATCCCCGGGGCTCCAGTGTTTGGTGTCGCTCCCATTGGAGCGTTTTGGTTGTTGGCTGGGGACGGATGGGATCCATCCCCAAACGGTCCTGGAAATCCAGGACCAGATACGTTATTAAAAGCTGGCGTCCCAGCTGTAGGATTGGCTCCAATCGGAGCGTTTTGGGGGTTCGACGAATCGGTGAATTCGCCGAACTGTATATGATGCGATCCCGAAAGATCGTTAGCGTTAACATTATCGTTCTGCGACATGTAGCTGAACTTGGTTGAAACAGAAGAAAAACTTAGTTCCAAAACGCGTTGACTATCCCTGTTCCCACGAAGTTTTTTTTTTTGTAACTCCGGCCGGGCCGACAACGCGATCACGAGACAGACCAGTGGTCATACCAAATTACTTACGCGGTAGTAATTTCCAGTTGGTAACGTCCTTCAGCGCCAAATACCTGTCGAGCGCCTGTAGTGTCTTACAGGTGCTATAGGGTTCGACAGTAATGTCGCCCAAGTTCCACAATACGTGGAAGAATAGTTTCTGACCCTGCCACTGGTGGCCAACAATGTCATCCACCAGCCACTCGACCTCGACTGGTTCTCCAAAGTCGTAGGGCTCCGCCTTGGCGCGATCAGGGAACATGACATCGTCGTTGGCAATGTGGGGGCGCAGTAATGACACATGGAATCGATTATGGATTCCCCGTTTGCTGAGCTCGGTGGGTAGCCCCAATCGGTATACCGATTTGCCCTCAATCACGTCTGTGACTGGGTAAGGCCCAACAAACTTGGGCATCAGTTTTCTCGCTCTACCTTTGGGTAGATTGAGATTAGACGTTGATAGATATACCAGATCGTTGACTTCGATAACTGGTTCATTACGTCGACGTTGATTCGACCAATGGGTCTGAAAGACTCGAGAGCCGATTATACTGTCATGCGCCTCAGCTAAGTGTTGTAGTGCTTGTTCCGCAAAATGTCGAACACCAGGGGCTACCGATATTTCAGCCGGTAGTTCACAAATCATGGACGGCATATACCCTCCATCTAACTCGAACGGAGCAAATCCAGACGATTCGTTGATACTTGCATTGAGTGCAAACTCAGTCATGGGGATCCGCTGTAGCCAATCCCTCTGATCTGGCTTCACCCAGGATCGTAGAATCTGGGTTACGGAACGGTTAGCCCGTTCTGTCACGCCATCGGTTTGTGGGTGGTAAGCAGTAGACATCAATAGTTTTGCTCCCAGTAAACGATGTACTTCCCGCCACCATCGCGAGATGAACTTTGAATCTCTGTCGGAGACTATGGACTTAGGTAGTCCATGTAAACGAACCACTTCCTTGAGGAATAGTTCGGCCAGCGTTACTGCTGTAGTTGTTGTGTTGATAGCTATGAGATGAGTTCTCGATGTCAATCGACATATCACTACCCAAAGGTAGTTATACCCACTGACTTCCGGGAATGGTCCCACGAAGTCCATTCCAATGGATTCCCAAGGTCGTGTGGGTACAGGTAAACTGTGAAGTTTACCGGCTGGTCGCAAATTTGACCTTTTGGATACTTGACATGTGGTACAAGATTTACAAAATGATTCCGTGTCTGCAAGTATGCGGGGCCACCAATACCATCTTCTGACATAGTCAGAAGTACGCTGTTCCCCAAAGTGGCCTACGACTTCGTGAGCCTGTTCGAGTATTAATCCTCGAATCGTCTTTCCCGACACTCCTTTCCCGGCGGGAATGCATACCACCTCCTCCCCAATCCTATTGGACGCGTATACTATCCCGTCAATCACTTTGAATCCCGCGTGATCGTCGGGGTGGTCTATGATCTTCTGGAGCATCGCGTCACTTTTGGACAATACTCGAATATCCGATTCGAATTGCGATTGTACCAGTTGACTAGGTCTAGGTGCTTCACCTCTCAGTCGAGATTCGAGTACCGTTGGGTTGGGCTCCCCTTTGCCAACCCTGGGGTCCTCACGGGAAATTTCAGCATTGTTGTTGAGTTGCAGTGCCTCAACATCCCGAGATTCCTCAGTTTCTCGTAATGCAGCCAACCGGTTGCTTTTGATTTCGTCCACTCTCTGGGTCGGGAGATCATCCATTTCCCTATCCAGTTGTATGTCTGCATTAACGTACTCGTGGTCCTGGTGAATCTCGCCGGGGAGATCTGATTCATAGTATCGCGACAGTGCGTCTGCGATTTTATTGGTAGAACCTTTGATATATCGTATATCAAAATCATAATGCGATAAGTACTCCATCCATCGCGTCTGTCTGCTACTCAAGTGGCGTTGCGTTTTGAAGAAAGTCAACGCCTCGTGGTCAGTCACTATGTGGATGCGATATCCCAGTAGTTTGTCCGACCATTTTAGCAGTGCTTCTAGTATAGCTAAGGTTTCTTGCTCGAATACTCTGTAGTTCATCTGCGCAGCAGTGAACTTCTTGGACATAAATCCTGCTGGCCGACATTCCTGCCAGGTAGGTCCTTGTCCATAGTAGGCACCTATACCGCATATTGAAGCATCGCAAATGACCCAAATAGGTACCCCAGTACGAGGGTCTATTGGCTTCAAGACGGGTATTTTGTCCGATGTAGCCATTTGTTTTATGTGCTGAAAACACGTTTCATGAAACAGTAGCCATATGAACGGAACATTGTTCCTGCACATCAACGATAAAGGGCTGGTGTATATAGCGACCATTGGCATGAAACTGGCCAGGTATTGCACTAGGCCCAAGAACTTCTGGACGTCATTGAAGTTCCGTGGCGTTCTCCATTCTCAGATTTTCGCCATTTTGTCCATATCTGCATGAACTCCACGGTCATCAATTTGATGTCCTAGACAGTCCAGTAGTGCGGCATACAATTCGCACTTGTCTACTTTTAAGTAGAACTTCTGCAGTCGCAGTCGTTCGAACACTTGGCCTAAGTGTTTCTCGTGATCCTCGATGGTATCACTAAATATGAATATGTCGTCTAAGTAGACGTGTACGCACCGACCTATTAGGTCTTGGAAAGTGCGGGTCATGATGCGTTGAAAAGTGGCGGGAGCATTACAATCCCCCTGCATCATTACTTGGCTTACATACGTGCCAAAGATAGTTGCAAACGCGGTCTTAGGTACGTCTGATACCTCATTGCGTATTTGTTCATACGCATCCGACATATCGATTTTTGATCGGTATTTGTGTTGAGCCACGTCTGTTCGAATGTGGTCTTGGTCGGGGAATGGGGTGACATCCTTGACCGTGTTATCATTCCTCTGTCAATAGTCGACAATGGTACGAAGTTTACCATTCTTTTTGGGAATACACAGCATAGGTGCTGCTTGTGGGGTGGTGGCATGTATCCACCACTGAGCTCGAGTATATCTCTTGAGTTTCTCGGATAAGTCTATCTTCAGACTATCTGGGCATCTAGGCATGTAATAGCTATACCTCTTATTTTCATCTATAATTGGTATTCTATGATTGATTTCCCTAAGGGGAGGCAATGTCTTGGGCACTCCCTGTAGCATATCTTTATTACGCTCGATCCATCCCGCTCGAAGTTGGGGGATGTTCTCCTCCGTGTATTTTGGAGGTTTATCAGTCAGGGTTTTCATGACCTCCTGATTGGATTCTAATTCGATATCCTCGAATGGAATATAAGTCAATTCGGCTTCTCTAGCCCTAAATCGTCGTCGTCGTCTGGATAGTCTTCCAGAATGACTTTTCCGTCGTAGTCCTTTACGATTTGTTGAGGTCGATATTTGACCTCGGTTGCGGTGACTATGTATGATACATAATCTATCCGTTGTATTCAATCTCTGAATTTTTTCCTCCGTTACTTCATATTCCTCTTCTGAAGAAGAAGTAACGTCGTCTTGTGTCGTAAGTACATCTGGGGTATTTGGTACACCCTCCCCCACTTGATACGACCCAAGGGAAGTATCAAAACGTCGGGAGAATTCCTGGACATACTCCACACAGTCATCTAGGAATTCAGGACGGATATCGACCCCATCGTCTGGCTCAACCAGTCGGATTACCACAGGAGAGTCGTGTGGTAGTGCCCGTTTGATACGCGCTAATTCCTCTCTTATATCGGAGGGGTCTATTATGTCCTCGATCATATTAGAATCCGGGGAGTGTTCCCCTCGTTCGGCCCTCTCCTTTTGGTCTCTGAGGGCTCGGAGTCACATAGGCGGCTCTCCTGGTGATGGGTTGTCTTTCCTCTTCACCATTTCATTGCGTTCAGAGTGCCTCATAGCCACTCTTCGCTGAAATTCAGCTGCGTCTTCAGCAGATGTCATGGCACTGATTTTGTGCCCATCGACATTAATTATGTCGTTCTTGAAGTCAAGAACAACCTTGTGCTTCCTCATCCAATACGTTCCTATTACAGCATCGTATCTATCAAGGTTCACAATGTCCCAGTATGTGGGATAATTGGTAGCGCCAATCGTTACTTCAGCGTACGTGCCGTAGTTGAACTTAGCACGACTACCCACAGTCCCTAATTGAAGACTGTGTTGGTGTTTCAATTCATACACCTTATGTTTAGCCACTTGGGTGAACATCGGAGTGAGAGCCTCCAGAGAACTCCCCGAGTCAAACATCACCAACGCCATGTTACCTCCTATATTCAATAGGCAGGACATCATTCGACGTTCGTCAGGACCACCCCTGATTGGATGGTCAATTTTTGTTGACGATTGTCGTAGGTTGACGTCAGTCGTCGTAGCTGGGCGTACTTGGTGACTACTGATTGCCTGTAGTCGACCTGTAGTGTTGTCATTGTAGACTACCACTGGAGTAACTTCACCGTCCTCCACAATATCCAAGTCTTCTTGGATCACTTTGTGTCTGTCTATGGACACAACTCGGGCACCATCGTACCTAATACCTAATTGTTGGCAATGTGTTCGATCCATAGGATCGTACATGCCAGACATACTCTGGCTGAATTCCATCTGGGTATCATCGTCCTCCGGTTGATACATGGCTCCCAGATAGTCTTCGTACTGTTCGAGTACATACTCCCCGTCTGAATCAGGGACCAGCTCAGTACTGTTATCAATTGGCGTACTATCAGCCGCAACTTCGCAAACCTGAGTATCCTCAGATTCGTTATGCTCAATAGCATCCTCATCAGATGCTTCCAACCCTATAGCGAATAAACGTTCTTTACCGTAACGTTCGCATGTAGGGTCATTGTGGAAGTGACCCACTTGTCCACATCCCCAACATAATTTGGGGGTATTTTTGCGTTCTTTAATTCGAACGTTATCGCCCTTAGTCCCCACCTTAGGGGCCTCGTTGGGCGTTGACATGGCTGCATGCCGTGACGGGTATCCTCCTTGGACCCCCTTAGGTTTCGCCCACATCGTCATTGGACGATTGGTCTGTGGTGATACCTTAATCAGTCGAAACCTTTGAAGGTTCGACTTGGTCAAGTCTACCGGTTTATCAATCGTATTAGTCCGGTTGGTGGAATTCTGGCCATGTAACAATTTAGTGTTTGCTGCCATGGTATCAGACTCCTCCTTTCGTCGAATGCAATTGACTATTGCTTTCACGGATGCTACCTCAGGTATAACATGCTCCTGCCTGAGGTAATTGATGAGAGGTAGTGGTAACCCTTCAATTAATCGAGTGCGGAATGCATCCCGACTAGGCGAATGCAATAATCGTAACGCAAAACGGTTGAGTTTCGCAAAATACTCTCGTACTCCCTGTTTGGCATCGTATTTTGTATTCCGCCAACACGTTTCAGCGTAAGAGTAAACTTCACTTTGTGTGAATCATTTGAAGAGTCCTATCAACACTTCTTCAGTGCGCCAATAATCGCGTGCACAGTGAGGGCCAGTGACGTGGTCGTGATACCACTGTTTGGCGTTACCCTCTAACATGCCCTCGAGGCATAGTACTTGCATATCGTTTCCTTTAGGTCCAGTGACTCGGTTCACTACCATCCAATTGAGAACGGAATTGACCCAGGTTTCGAACGTGTCGATATTCCCTTCTCCAGACCAGGTCTCTGGTTGTTTTATCTTCACATTCTTTATACCTTCCAGTGCAGGAAGAACGACGTCGAGTTGTCGTCGTATCCCAGTAATGAGGTGGGATTGTAGGCGACGATTATATTCATCGTGGCCTTTATTGGCTAGTGCGTCTAATAGAGCACGGGCCTGTTGCGCTTTATGTTTGCGCTTTTTATCCTTGCGTTTACGAGAAGAGGATGAATAATTAATTCCCCTGTCTTCCGTGTATTGGTTGTCGGAGTCGCTAGATTCTGATTCTAGCCACGGTGTACGACTCCTCCGTCCTTCGTTAGGGGGACGATATCCATCGAATGAATCATTCGATGAATCACTGCTACTACTATCACTAGGATAGTGATCCCCCGTAGCTACTATTGTTCCTTGGGTTGTACGGGGAATGGGAACGTTACTGTTTCCATATTCCTGTTGTGTGGAATGTGGGCGTATCTCTTCCAGACCTACTGGTGTCCCTCGATGATGGGGATTCCCCTCGGAATCAAACTCGATTCCTTGTTCGTGCCATACGCTTGAACGTTGTCCATCTCACATGGAGTGGGCTCTCATCATTTGGCCGACTACTCTGTCGGCCCATTCCAATTTATCCCCAATGTTACGGGTACTACCTGGGATATTGACGAATCTGGGATCATTCAACATTTCGTCAAACGTCTTCCCATTTGGGTAGACATGTCGAGTGCTTGGTTTGGCACTTGTGTTGATGTTAAACCCTTCGTTATTGACGGTGGGTACTCCTGGGTCATTCTCTTTGGTGACCTCCACATCATTTTCAACGGTCTCCTCTATGGTGATCTCCTTTCGTTCACCATGATTATTAGAGGTGTTTTGCACCTCTACTGGCTCATCTGCGTTAGGGTTGTCTTTGACCCATTCTCGAATAGCCTGAAATCTCTTATTGAGATAGTTGATCTGTTGAGATCGTACTTCTTTAAGAGAACGGTCCAGGATCTCTTGAGCCTCATAGCGAATCAACGCTTGTGTACGCCTATCAGGCGTTTGGATCGTTTTTTTAATGGTCAATTGTAGGGGGAGTGAAATCCCTCCTTCGCGAGGAGAGTTACCTTCTTCATCGTGATTGTTGCGCACAACGGTTGGTCCAGTACCCAATACTGTAGCTTTTTCCAGCTTACGGGCGGCATAACTAGCCATAGGGGAACTACGAACAGTAATTCCATTTGAACTGGGAGAGGACTCATTCTCAACGAATGGGTTCTCTCGAATTTGACCTGGTTCCATAGGGGAACGAGGTCGTGGTGGTGGTTGTATTGCAACCACCTTTTCGATGTCAGCTGATCCGCTGACCTCGTTATCTTGGGTTGATTGTTCCGATATAGTCATCGTACTCGGTGATGGATGATCGCCCGAGTCGATGTTACTGGTTGTACCCAGTACTAGGTCCTGATCAACCTTTTGGGGTTCAATCACAGATCCCATTTTTCTTTTAATGTTCTTGGGTGGCATCGCTCAGAACAATTGAATTTTGAGTGTTAATTTGCTCAATGTTCAAAAAACTGTAACCGTCCGTTAGGATGGTTATGGAATGGAGCTTAATGCTGCAGATAGCTTATAGCTTTATTGACTTAATTCACGCAAAGTGAACACGACGAGTCTGTATATTAACTCGATATGTACCGTTTATGCGTCAAAGAAAGTCTAACCTCTATCTAGGGTGTATATACATATATATACACGATGAACTATACAGTTCATCGTGGGACTATTTGCCCTATCTAATCTAATAGATAAGATACTACTTAGGGGTTATGCTGGGCCGTTACAAAATATGCCTCAGCTGCCTCCACAAATTCTGAGCCAGTCATGCCAAACTTTGAGGTAAGAAAACCCTCAATGGGTCCGTTACCAAAAAACTGTTGGCTTACGTTCTGACCCGGTTTAGAGCTGCAGACAAAGCCAAAGGTGGCGGCACTGGTTCTCTTGGATAAGTTCTGAGCCTACAAGGATAATCAGAAATAAATAGATATTCAGAACAGGATTTGAGACGTACATTGTGGGTGATTGCTCCCCAAGTCTTGACAATATCGTTGTCATTTGCCTTTGCACTCGCTCGACGACCCTGGAATTTTGCTAGCTGATACTCCTTCAGCTCTCTTAAAACATCCTGGGCTTCATCGCCGTCCGGATTGTTGAGTATCTCCTGGATTTCTTCAGCGTCTGCGATAGCCTTGTGACGTTCGGCTAAGCTTGCACCCAGTCGCCGACCTTCTACTGTGAGTGTGTCATCAGTAAAAGACTGCAGGAGGGGGGGAACTCAAAGAGGAACTCACAGCGGAGCTCCTGAGCCTTCTTATGCATGACGGCATTGTATAGGCTAGCGGAACGCCTCTCTCTGAAGCGTCAATGCACCCCCATAACCTTCTTCACTGTGAGCAGTGACTTCTTAAACTCGGCAGCTATCCTCCTTATCTCACCATCCATGTGGTCGGCTAAGGCTTTTACTGCCTCAGGGAATGCAGTATCCTTTGTCCGGGCCTTGAGCTGCCACTCCCCTGGCCCCATGATTGGATGAACGGCAGGAATGGAGCCTGAGGTCGCTCTATTTGGGCCTTGTCGAACCACCCATCCCGGACTCTGAATGGCAGGGCTTGGCTCCAAGGTAGTTGTCCCATCCCCTTCCATATCCCATGAAGCCGAATTGACCTCAGCCCGTTGTAAGCTTGGGGAGGCCGTCACCATGCAGTCGTTGCCCGGGAGAGCTGGCAGTGGACGAGTCGAGGTTGGAGTCAGTGCGGGAGGCACTGGATTGAACGATGGACGTGACAACAGTGCGCCTATTACAGCCCGGGCAGGAGGTGTTGGATTGGATGGCTGTGATAATGGTGGGTGAGCAGGAGGAAGTTGAAGGGGGGAGAGTTGGGCTATCGGAGTCAGGGACGTGGATCCTGGGGTAGACGGTGGATGTGCCGAGGGGTGGTGATTAAGGAGAGAGTCCAAGCCCCGGTTGGAGACCGAAGGTACCATTTTTTGAGGGAGAAAGGCAGAGGGCACGGCGGGCGATTCTGGGATCCGAGTAGCGGCGGGTGTAGCTGACGCCAGCATTGCCTCTTCCCTCAGCTGGCAAGCATCAACCGGGTGGCCCACCCGGACCGATTGCCAGGAGAGTTCGACCGGGGTGAGTACCTTCTCTACCCGTCGAGCCTGATTTTGGGCCAAGGTATGTGAATCAGAGGGGTATCCGCTGAACGAGCCAAGGCTAGCGACTGCACTTCTGCTTGGATCGAAAGACTTCAGGATATTTTTTGCTGACTTCGGGATATTTTGTGCTGTTGATAGACGTAGAGCTGAAGGTGAGGCATAGGAGGAGGGAGGTGGGGGTAAGAAAGATGCAGGAGCACGATAGCCAGCAGACAAGGTCGAGGGATAAGCGTCTCCCGAAGTCATAGAGATATTCGGCCAATGTGAGCCTATATAGGGAGTCTGAGGAAAGGCAGAGGCAGGAGAAGTGGGAGCTGAGGGAATATTTTGTGACCCACGTCGAATTTCATCAATATGGCGTGTAGAAATGTTCAAAGAGTCTGTAAAATATGGGTTGGCTCAGTGTTAAGACCATGAATTTCGAGCATTTACCAATTGAGCGTGGAGGTCCCGAGATGGGAAAGGCGGTTGACGGTGAAAAGCGCGTAGAGGGAATTGAGGCCCCTGAGAAGGCACCCAGTTTTTTTTTTTCAGTTCAACATTAGAAAATATAGGCCATACCCTTACCAATTGGTGTCAGTTGAATTCCAGCTGAGGACGCGGAACCTAAGAGAATATTTAGATCTCCAAAATTTAAAAAGATATTGAGAACATACCTTGGCGGTCAGGCTGTCTAAAGCCCCCGTCGTTTGAATACTGATGGTGATTGAGTTGGTAATTGAGTCCACCACTGTATTGACTTGAACTGTATGTGGGGATGCCTGTATTGCTCTGTCGATCATAGGGCATATTTATTATTGTTGAAATTGCAGAAAAAAAAAATCAGAACAAAAAGCAGTAAACGCAATGCGCGATGCGTGACTGCTAATTTTGCACGTGAAGTACACCATCGTCTAACCTAACCACCTAACCACGGCTTCAAAGTTCATGGACTCTAACACCAACGGTAAGCCCATAACAACACAAAGATAAGCTCCAGGACTTAACTTACATATCTCCTAGCTCCAATTTCTCCGGCACAGTTCCGTCGTTGGGAGGCGACTGTGAAGGCACACAAGCAGGCAGAAAAACTCCTCGAAAGCCAACAAAGTAAGGAAATATATTTTTTCTCTTATAGCTGAAAACAAACTGGCAAGTATCTTTACAGATCTTTTGAAGGATGAGCTGGAGCGGCAGGAGGCAGAGCAACAACTTGATCGCCTCACTCAGCGCGTCAGCGCTGATCTGGAGGATGTCACCCATCAACTTCAAGGCATGAACATGGGCGTTGGTGAGGTTATATTTTTTATTTGACTGTTCGCTGTAACGAGCTAAGATTGAACAGGACATCTCATGGGAACGCTATCGGTGCCCTCAACCCCAACCCGGACTCGATTTACAAAATCGACCCCAACCACGCCCAGTTGACCTCCGAAAGGCACAATACTGAAGCTGTCTGAAGACGTTGAGCCCGTATATCCTGGAAGTCGCTACCCAGCATATGTCATCTATCAGGGGAAGGGGGGTACCCACGGCGTCTTTTATGCCTGGTCCATATCCACCACCTTGCTTGCGCTCAACTGACCATTTCCCCCTAGGAAATCCCACAACGGCGTTTCGGGAGCCCGTGAATTTTACGACAACAGCTGCCATAACCACGTAGTCCGCTCCTTCAGTAATCGGGCCCTCGCTCACGAGTTTTACAAAGAATTCGTCAATGCTGGTATACCTGAGCTTCTTGCTGAAGCAGATCCAGACGAACATGAGCATTTCATTGTGGTGGAAGGGGTAAAGCCCATGGCATGCAGGAACTGGAAGGCTCTCATCATGGATGGTCTGCAATTCCGGGGTGGAGTAGCCTATCGTTTTATGGGAGATATGGGCTCGGCTTGGGGTAAGTTCAATCAGCTCAAGGCTCAGGGTCTGGTGAAAGTAACTCATCCCTCGCGCACTTTATTTTGAACACGATTAATTGCCTATGTAACTTTGTCTATCTCTTGTACTCTTGTAACTGCTCATCTCAATATCTATCTCAATGCTGACGTTGGCCATATCAAGTTCAACTTAACGTTTATTGTGAGTCTAAGAAATCATACATGAAGATATTGTTTATTGAGAGTTTAATTTGATCATAAATGAGGAACTAATACAACGTCACTACAATTTCTATGTAGAAACTTCGGCAGACGGAAGTCCATCTGCCAAACTTTTTCGAAGGTTGATAGTTCTGTGTGGATAGTCCGACCAGAATGAATTTTCCCCATGTTTGGCAATATAGTCCCTGGAAAAATGAGATAAGTACCTCAGGTATGTGGGGAAGGAGATAGGGGACACACTCGGCTCGTTTCTTCATTTTCTTGTGCAATATATCCTGTTGGTATCTACATCACCTTGTAAGTCATAGGATCAAAATGGGGATTTATGATACATACTTGAGATAATGAGCAGCATTTTCGCGCTTCTTCTTTTCCTTTGCAGCCTGCTTCTCCTCGTCTGTCATTTCTGCCCGTTTCTTTGCCATGTGTTCCCTAGCATTACTGGGGTTATGATATTTAAGTCTGAAATAAGGATGGTGAAAGACAATTAAATGAGTTCAAGTGAGAGAAAAACTTACTGGCGACGGTATCGACGGTCAGCAAGATGACGACTACGAGCATTAACTGCCTGTTTTTGCTCTGGTGTGTGCTCTGATTTAAGAATGGCTGATTGAGTTTGCTTTCTGGGCATGTTTAGAAGGTGCTGAAGCTATACTTGGGGCAAACAGAGAACGATTGAACTCAGATGGTGAGTGTGAAGTCGAAAGTGAGGTTAGCCTTACATACGGATAATGAAATCATATTCCGATCAAGTTTCCAACTTTGACTTAAATTGGTTTTCCTAAAATACTGCTACTCAAAAGGCATTGACACTCCAGATTTTTTTGGAAGTCCTAGTATTTACCCAACAGAAGCTTGACTCAAAATTTCTAACGGAATGGTTTACTAACGCAACGAAAATAAAATACTTAAGTTCAAAAATCTATTTCCAGTGTTCACGATAAAAATGTTCCTTAACACAAATTCGTTCAGAGCAACCGGTAAACATTGCTATTACAGTAAAAATAAAAAGATAGGCTACGTGTCACTTAGTAAGTCTAGTCCTGTTGACCACAGGGCATCTCTATGCCCCTCCCAGCTCAATCTTTCCGTCCGAGGTGCCCCAGCCATAAAGTCTTTATCCGACATGTAATTGTTATGGTGCCAACGGAAAAGACCAGATGCACTGAAAAATGTCATGGAGTGGCGTTTCTCATCGGTTGAGATCGAGGTATTGGAATGAGCGAACATTGCAGAGGGAAGGAAGGCAGTACAACCAGGGGGGAACTCAACCACAAGCTTGAGATCCCAAAAAATCAGATGCCCCCCCTTCTTATAGTCAAAGAGTCCACCGTTCCAAACCGCGCACTCGCCGAACAGTAAATTTTGAAAATTGCGGTGCCTGGTGGTAACAGCGTGCTCAAAGTTGAGGGAAGACGCCGCAAAGCAGCAGTCTGGCCAGTTTCGGCGAAGATGAGGGTTGTTCAGGCATAAATCAGACAGGACGTTGCTGTACAATGAGTGAAGCTTGGGGAAATAGCACGCAAGAAGGTCTGGGGCTGGTGAGTTAGTGGGCTGGGTTCTTGAAAGAAGTGACTCACAGTCCACTCGACGGGCAAGGGCTTGGATCTCGGCGGAGCCCCACACCTTTTCCCAAATCATTTCCTCCGCATTGGGATGGTTGAAGTTACCGGGTTGCTGTTGACCCCCTCCAAAAGATATCCCGAACATCTTGGTAGTATAGCAGCCCCGACGATGCTGCATATCTTTCGCCTCACAGCCGAATTCCCTCAAGGCTTGATCAAACACCGCTACAAGCTGGTTAGTCTCCTCGTTGGAAAGGGCCTTGGCCATCAAGATTAGGGGCCATCCAAAGCCATCCTTGAAGAGAAGGTTGTGCCTGCGCGGCTAAGTTTCAACAACGGGGAGGGAGGTAAGGGGCATGCTGCGTACCGTCCATCGTATCGGACCAGCCTCATTCCCATCTGGAGTACCTGCTGCAGGGTTACCTCGCCCTCTACTCCCCTGTCCATGGACGCAGCCCAAACAGGCCCACCCTCGGAGACGACTGCAGCAGCATCAAAGTCGATGCTGACCGAGGTAGACTGGGTTGTGCGAACGTGAGCTCTCTGGTGAGCCTTAACGGTCATGCCTAATGCCTCTTGCTCCAGCCGCCGCCTCTCGGCTCGCAGAGCTCATTCACCCAGCCGTTTCTTCTGCGCTCGAGTCAGGGGTGGGTTGTAGGGCTTCCGCTGATTTTGTAAGGAGGATCGAGGCCTAGTCTTTGGGCGAAACCTGGCGAGATCAGCCAGGGTCGTTGTTCTATAGACTCTGGTGGGACTCGGTCTGGGCCGAAGTCCATAGTCCTGAAGAGGCAGGTCTTCGTCTTGATCCTGGGATCGACTTTGGATCTCCTGGGCTGGACGGAGGAGGGCTGCAGCGTCAAAGCCCTGGAGAGAAATGGACCGACATTCCTCCAGAGTCTTCAGCGTTTCTGCCTTGGACAGGCTGCTGAATTCCTTGCCACTCCGGGTGCCTAGAAAAATCAGCAAGTCATTAGAACTGAGCTCAGATGTCATTTTATGTGAATAAAAATAAACAGAGATGCCACAGCTGCCCCAGGGATTGGGGTTGCCAAAGCTGTCGACTGCCCCAAGTGTCGGGGTTGCCAAAGCTGTCGACTGCCCCAAGTGTCGGGGTTGCCAAAGCTGTCGACTGCCCCAAGTGTCGGGGTTGCCAGCTTGAAAATCCAGGCGGCAGAGGGTTCAGGAAGGTTGCTTACCTGGCATGGAGAGTGAGTGACTTAGACGATAGAATTGAAGAGAGAAGAAGGTGATTTAGCGCCTTATTCATAAGTTTTGTTGATATTCACGTGGTCACATGAACCACACCATTTCTTCTATTGTATGGGTCGCTCAAATCGGTCCAACGTTCCAGCGCGATGCAAACTCACTAGGGAGCCTCACCACTCCCTCTATGATGATATAGACAACCAACCACGGATACTTGGTCTGACAGTTCACAACCCCAACCAACGACGAAAGAAGGCGGAGCGGGCTCACAGAGATTTTATCTCGCGGCGTATGCTTACAACCACCACTTTACTAAGGAGGCGAGCTCAAAACACGCAGGAAAATGGCAAGGATGACCGAACCTATATGGAGTCGATTAATTTAGAGGGGGGCTTGGAAGAACCAACCGATTCTGACGACGGTGATGGTGACGCAGGCAACTCGATCCAGCCGGTGTCTGAGCAACCTGATGAATGGGAGGAGGAGGAGGCAACGGAAGAGGAGCTATTACTCTACTTCCAGGCTCAAGGTGCAGTTCAGGACTAGTAAGTCTGTGCAACTTTAGATATATCTCAGATTTCTAACGAGATTTAGTGAGCTGAAGGACTACCGGGACCGGAAGCGGAAAGTCGTTGTTGACCAGGAACGTTGGAACGACCAGATGCCCAAGCTTCTGGAGGCCTATCTCGATTGCTGCCTTCGGAGGAGAAGGAGTGGGCAGTTGTATGAGGGAGAGGTTAGGGAGAGGCATATACTTCTTGTGTGGTCGGTATTTGGTACGTGTTCCAGCATTTTTCATAGACTGTGCACTCATTCACCTGCCTCAGAGCATTCCAACTATGAAGTCCCTGTTTTTACGTCCGATAGATTTAATAACACTAGCTACCTTCGCTCTGGATTCTTACCCTTCAATCCCCTGGTCAATAAATTGGTGGTCTCTTTAGAGGCTGTTGAACTTTACCACCATCTTTTCATGCGCTGCCCACGGCTGGGAATACAGCCCTTCATCCGAGCCCTCTGTGATCTGCAGGGGGTACGTTTCAAAAACAACGTCTCGGTTCAGTTTGCCTCAGCCTACGACCTCTATATACGCCTTGTAGATGGGGTCCGGAATCAAGTTCTTTCAGCCCTTGGTCGTTTGACTCCCAACTACCGGATGCTCAATACCTGTCCAGCCTGTCAGTACGAGGTAGAGGGAGAGCCTGCACAACCCATCCGGATGATGGCAGCTTGTGATGGCAATAACTCACTGAAACGGTTCCAGAGGCGGGAGCCCAGTGGGGATGGGAGGATATTGGGTACAGTGAAGGAAAGGCCCGATACACAGGTGGGAGGAGGGGACTACTTTTTGCTACCGGAGACGGTAGATCTATGGGATGAGCCGAACTGGGGGAAATGGCTGGATTGGGCTCCGACTGGAAGGGGGGCAAAGAACTCCTGCGCAGATCGCTGGTCAAACATGAATGAGAGCAAAACTGCGCGATCCTTTGGCTGCTTCGAGGTCAACGGTTTATTTGCCGGGTTTTGTTGCCATTCTTTTGTCTTAGTCTTTGCAGATATGCTTAGGACAGGTGAACAGTGAGTGACCATTCCTCAGGAGCTTTCTGAAGCCCTCATCTACGATTAGGTCTAAATATTTCCTTGCCCTTCTACATCACTTCATGTCGGCCTGCCGTGACGATCAAAGACAACACGGCCTTCCCAATGAGCCCATTGGATCCCTTGGAGTTGGATACGACATAGCCTGCGGTATGGTTGACAAGATCACCCGCAGTCCTCTCACTCAGCTGGCTCAGGATGAGAAGCTCCATTTGCTCATTGGCCTATTGCACGGGTATGCTCACAACTGCCTCTGCCAACTCTCCTTCCTCATGCTGTACATCTACGGGGCCGGCATCGAGGATTTAGAGGTCTGTGAGCGATTCTTTTCTCATTCCAATGCGCTCGCCTCTGTCACTCGCCATATGAGCCGATTCCGTCGACACCAAGCCATTGCCTCCTACGCATACCACCGGGATAATTTTGAGTCCTACCTCTCGAAATTCATGTACTCAAACTACAAGCAGGCTTTGGGAATCCTGAACTGGGCACAGGATACCCAAGCGACTTTGAATCAACTGGGCATATTAGATGCCGAGCGGGTGGTGTCTTTCTTAGCCGAGGAAAAGGAGTACCTAGAGTCCAGGGAGCAAACTCCGGCAGAAGAAGTTCTGTCTAACTCCTACTACCAGGCCCTCGTTAAGCTGTCCCAGTGCCAGCAAAGGCTTCGGAGGGCCAGGAAAACCTTCCGGGAAGAGTTGGGGTCATCTGCCGAGAATAACGACAGCACTACTGGGGAAGAAGACGACCCACTCTTTCTGACCGAGAGACAGATGACCAATGAGCAGGAGGTGGAGGCAAAACT
>MU793609.1:0-20486 GCA_027886325.1 Lentinula aff. detonsa | reverse complement strand
AGTCCCATCTCACTTCCGAGGACTGTGTAGCCCTTTCGAGTACCTCCTTGTGTCACAGCCACCTTTCCCACACTCGGAACTTCGTCCGGAACCTCGATCGTAATCCTTTCCGGTTGCACGGCCTTAACAGATCTACAAAAAATATATAGAAGTCCAAAATGAAGCAATCGAAAAGCGGCACTTATTCCTTTCGGCCCTTTCCCTTTCTATCCCCAGTCCGTTTTACCCGATCTTCCTCGGACTCTTCCTCTTCTTCTTTCTTCTCCTCCTCGAGCTTCCGAACACAAAGGATGAGATACCGAAGCATCTCCTCCTGAAGGTTGATCCTGGTGTTCAGATCTCGAATGTTGGTTCGAAGATCCTCGATTGTTCGGCGACTTGTTGAGGCAACCGGACTCTCCATCTTCACTCGTTTACTTCTTCGAGGATAATCGTCCGGTACTAACAAGCACCGGACCTTTGCCTTCCTGCAACCTTTACAGGAGGCAGAACCGGGTCCTACCAATTCGCACTTGAAGGCTTTCAAGATGCATCGACTGCACCGCGATTGCTTCGGAGGTGAGGTTGGGGGTTCCTCAGGATTTTCGTCATCGTCTGTATCTGACTCGATGTAGTCGTTGTCGTCACCCGGGTTCGGGTCGCCGCCTTCGGGGTCTCCGGATGGAACGACCTAGAACAAAGAAGTTAGATGGTAGAAGATGAAAAAACAAGATCACTCACCACCATTGTAACCCTGTTCCTTTTCTTTCCGGCCACTACCATCGAACCTTCGCTGACCGGCTGTGAGGAAAGAATTACAAGTCAGTAAAGGGTAGGAAAAGGCCGAGTTCGGTTACTTACCGACTGGACCTGGTTTTCCTTCTTCTTCTTCTCGAGCTGGGCTCGAACGAGCGCCGCCGTGTTCAACCTCCTCTCCATTTCGGCCTTCATACTCGCTGCCTCGGCAGCCTTCGAAGCTTCCTCGGCCTTACGCCGTTCTTCATTTCGTTTGGCCTCCTCAGCCATTTTCTTCGCTGCCTCGGCAGCTTTCGCCTCTTCCTCTGCTTTCCGTCGTTCCAATTCTTCTTTCCTCTTCTTTTCTTCGGCCTCCCTCTTCTTCTCTTCTTTCTTTCGACGGATTTCCGCCAATCAAGCTTCGGCTGCAGCCTCGGCCTCTTCTTCTTCTGCTTTACGTTCGGCCTCTCTCCTGGCCCTCTCCTCCTTCTTCTTCTGAATGAGCAGAAGCTCAGCTTTTTCTTCTTCGTCTGATGGGCTGTTGGCACAAGAATTGGTAGGGGACATGATAGTTAGGGAAAGAGAAAGTGGGGACTTAAAATTTTTCTCGCTTGGTTCATATACTGCACCATCATTTACATGATTGATCGATCGATCTCGATTTCTTCACATTTCACCAAGTCACAGTTCGAATTTCGAACATTTGATCAGATCAACTCTAGGACCTTCGTACGAGGCTTTCGAGGGCAAAAGCCTAACAGGGGGATACTGTTACAGGTATGCTTCCGGGCTTCTGTATAGAGCTTCCGACTTCGGACATGGACTTGGTAACATTCATATTTACTTCCGAGATCGATTGCTTCGATCGAGCCGTACGAGGCATTTGGTTATCGAATGCTTAGTGTTCCAACTTTATTGTCTTTTCATTTATATTGATGACGTCGGTTTATATTAGTTATTGTCTTTTACTTACAGCACTTATTGTTATGGATTTAACAATTAGGAATACAGGTATATAAGCTGTAGTATCTTGTACATAGTTCCTCAGTTTAAATATCAACTTAGATTGCTGCTGAACTCCGTCCGGAACTCTCTCTCCTAATCGTCTAACGTTCGCACTATAACCAATCGTTATCCGGACGTCTATACACTCTTACTCGTCACTCTGAACATTCACCGAACCGTACGATGAAGCGAGGGCACTACCGATAGTAGTGTCAAGGTTCTAGTTCATTCTATATCATCTTCTGTTGCAATCGAGCTGACCGATCATCTTCGATTACATCTCCTGAGACTTCGGTTATAAACCATAGTCTCGATTCATACCAATTACTCTTGGATCACTTCGATTCACTCTATACCTTCTAAGACTCTACGGAACCTCACCGGCACGGTCTTAACAATAGGTAACAGTGATGGAATGATGTATTGTAAAGAAAAGGAAAATAATAGGGGCGGCTCACTTCATGACAGAATCCGAGTCGAGGTCATTGAGGGCAGAAACGATGAGCGAGGGGAAAGGTACCGGCGGCGGCAGTCGCGCCATTGTTGTTGTTGATGATCTTGATTGCGCTGTGAGGGGAGGGATTAGATACAGAGGAATGTACGGGGGAGCGACCGGTGAATTGATGGAGAGAACAGAATGGGTGTGATTAGATAAGATGACATATTGATTTGAGAAACACGATGCATGATATGCATCGTCCCCATCCACTTAATTCCAACCGGGCCTGAGCACCCGAACGTGACACCCGCGTCTTTCCTCAGAGAGAAGGGATGGGAGGTTCTTCGTTCCGTGGTTCCGTGGTTCCGTTATATCAAAGATCAGATAAGATACGAATCTAAGTGTTCAATTAAGATAATCGAGTCCGACTGTCCAAGATAACCGAAGATACCCTAACTGAAGATAACCTAACCCTAATCTATCTAATCTACCTAATCTACTTAGCCAAAGTAGGCAGATAATGTAAATAACGCGTCGTGAAATCTTCTCCTCCTCGTCCTCCTCCTCCTCCTTCTCCTTGTTCTTCTCCTGTTTCTCGTCCCAACCTCGACTCGAACTCCAATCCCAACTCCTCCTCCTTCTCCTTCCTCTCCTTCTTCCCTTCTTCGTCTTCATCACCCCCATCCTTCTCCACATCCCGTTCGAAAACCCCGCGGGTGAAATTCGAAGAAGATAAGTTTGACGAGGCGTATACTAGGGATGGTTTTGGTTAGTCGTTAACCACCCAGAACCCAACAAGAACCCAGAATCAAAGTCAAAAGACCTGAAACTCCAAAGCCCAAAACCCCCCCCCAAAAAAAACAAACAAACAAAAACACTCACGATACTGCGCGAGCCCCTTACCGAAATTCCGCAAACACAGCGAACCGAGAACGACGGTGGCGATGAGGAGGATGAGGGAGGCTGTGATGAAGCATCCGAGGCAGGGCCAGGCGTAGAATGTCCTGTTGGTTAAAGAGAGGGGGGAAGAAGGGAAGGGATGAGAGGAAGCGTGAACAGAAAAAAGAAAAAAGAAGAAGAAGAAAAAAGAAGAAGAAGAAAAAGAAAAAGAAAAAGACAAGAACGAACCATCGATAGGTGGGAGAGATGAACATGAAAGAGCTGGCGAGGATGAAGAGAGAGGCGACGGAGATGAAGGAGATGGTGATGGTGCGGTTTTCGTAACGGATGCCGTACCATGCCTTTGGTGGGATCAGAATTAGGATTAGGATTAGGGGAAGGGAAGGGGAGGGGGGAGACGTACGGTTAATAACCACGGAACGATCAACTACGCGAGAGAAATCAGAAATCATCTATCAGTAATCAAGGTAATCGATTCACTCACAACTCCATAAACAATAACCAACGCTTCGTAAATCGGGGTATGTTTTGAGATGTGGGTTATGTACGAGTTGAAGAGTTGGGAGGTCCAGAGGCCTGCGGCGGTTAGGAGGACGAAGAGTTCGAGTTGGAGGGTTACTTGGAGGGCGAGGAAGTACTGTTTGAGGGAGGTGTGAGGGGTGTGGGGAAGGGAAGGGAGGGAGCAAGGGAAGGATACCTTGTATAAATCTGTTATAGCCTTGGGTGCACCGACGTAAGTGAATACTTGAGCGTTATACGTCTAAAGACAGAATATACATTTAACCTCACTCCCACACACATACATACACACACTCACCCGATAAAGACTCCACGACAAATACCCCGCCACCCCCAACGCCGTGCAATTCAATATAATATCAGGTACTTCATACGACACCCTCGTAGTGAAATACGAATCAAACAGAGAGATGGAACATGGTGAACCGGGGGATTGGATGAGGGATTGGAAGATGGATTGTTGGGACTGGGTACGCCAGAGGGAGTAGATGGACCAGGAGGTGAGGAGGAGGCGGGTGGTGAAGATGGTGAGGATGTGGGGAACGGAATCGTATATCATTGCTAGGATGGAAAGAACCAAGAGCCAGAATTGGAGAAAGATGAAGGCGAGTTCTTCGCGGGTGTTGTTTTGGAAACTGCGGAGGAGAGTAGGAAAGTAAAGAGTGGGTGAGTGGATTGGGAGGACGTACTGTTGAGTAGGATATAACAAAGTCTCTGCACACGATTGAGAAATGTTCACTGAACCTGCCCCGTTGTTGGCTTCAAAGATGACTTGAGGAGCGGGTTGGCCTGAAATACTCTCTGCGATGAGTGTAAACGAATGTTGAGAGAGCTGAGAGATGATGATTTCTCCGTTGATTTCAGGATCTGTCGTCGACGAACCCAACGACGTAGACGTAGACGTATTCCCCACTTCCCTCGAATCAAAAACCCATTCACAATCCCCTTCATCATGCGGAACATAATCACACAACTCAATCACATACCCGCCCTCCACGTAGACGAGATTGGTGTGGTTCGTGGGTGGGATTTGGGCGGCGGTGGTGATGTCGGAGAAGAGGGCGTGGTAGGGGGTGTCGAGGGTGAGAAGGAGGGATTGGAGGATTCCTTGGGTTAGGCAGTGGAAGAAGGTGAAGAGGAAGAAGAGGGAGGTGGGTTTGGTTAGGGTTAGGTGGGTGTACTGGGGTGGGAAGGGTGAGTATTGAGGAACAGGAAGAGGGGTAAATGGTAAACTCACGAGTCGGGCGAGTTTTCCTCGGAACATTGGAAAGAGTAGGACTAGCCTGGAACGAAAGTGAGAGAATAACAAAGGAAAGGAACCAGCCGGGAACTTGTGAATTGAACTGAACTGAAGCAGAGCAAAGCAAAACCAAGGAACGCGAAAGGAAGGGTAGGAAGAAAAGAGAAAGAAAAGAGAAAGAAGAGTTGTAATCCATCATCTCGACACTTGACACTTTCCTTATAAGGTTACGGCTACAATCACATAATATTCTGCGCTCGGTCGTGATGTCGTTTACTTATATTACTTATATTACCTATATATGTTTCGCAAGCCCTCGGTCAGATATTTCGCTTCTTTTTGCTCGTAGTAACATAGTAACGCAATATCGTGATAACGTACGGGGGCTGATGAGGTATATGAAGGATTTGAATATGATTTCTGATCAATCGAGGATGGAAGATGAATATCGATGATGGATTAGGGATTAGGGAGAGGGATGATGGGGAGGAATAATCATTCCTCGTTCTCATTCCTCGTTCTCATTCTCGAGGAGAGTTTCTCCGAGTCGAGGACCTTATCGATAGAAGTATTCGATACTTACATAGGATACATACTAGTAGGATACTTGGGATAATCAGGATAATCAGGATAATTAGGAGGGTGTGGTTGATTAGTATACGTTATACGTTATATGTGTTGCGTTGATTAATTTAATTATATTGCGTTGCGTTGCGTCATGGTCGTGGTTTGTGGTTTGTGTTCACCTGATTGTTGAATGAACGATGTAATATTCTGGAATGATATATGGAACGATGTATGTGATGAACGATATATGGTTATGAATGATGTACTAAATATTCTACGAACGATGAACGATACAGCCTGCGCCTCCCATGCACCCTGTCCTGTGCACCCATGTTCGCCGACATCACCAGCCATCACCATACAGTGCAGTAGCTGTGGCCGACATCACCATTGCACCAAGCTCTCTCCTGAGTCCTCGTTATATCATGATATACTTAGTAGATACTGTACTATACGATGATAGAATACGATATGATGTTATGATGCGGATCGCAGTTGGTCTTTATGTACTCTTTACTCTTTACTCTTTGATCTTTGATCTTTGGACTTGACTCTCAA
The DNA here is from genome assembly GCA_027886325.1 of Lentinula aff. detonsa. NCBI lineage: Eukaryota > Fungi > Basidiomycota > Agaricomycetes > Agaricales > Omphalotaceae > Lentinula > Lentinula aff. detonsa. The sequence continues at coordinate 14,544 of MU793609.1, read as the reverse complement.
CCAACCTCCCCACCTCAACCACCCCCAATCTCTCACTGATCATCAATTATCCCCTCATTCATCATTCATCATATCTCATTTCTCATTGATTGATCAAAACAAGTCCTACTTGGCGTTGATACAAAACTCCAACAGGAGCCATGAGGGGGATAAGGGGCATTCAAAGGTCCAGGAAACTTGAAAGAGATTGAGTTCGTACATTTGATTTATTTACCGTATCCGCAGATGGGGGGTGCTGTGAAGAACGAGGCGTCTAGATAGATGTGTTACGTTGTTCGCTTGTGGTTGTTGAGAAGCGGAGGTGGAAGTGGGCAGGTGGTGGAAGGAGAAGGAAGGACGGATCCAGAGGGCCAATAATACATTATTATTATTAGCAATGTTGGTATGTACAGAGGCCCGAGTGCGCTCACACCTGTCATTATCATCCTCATCCGGCTCACAAAGCAAAACTCAAAAAAAAAAAGATCAATATACTTATCCACATGCCCTCTTGTATACGGGACTTAAGTTCACGACAGGGCGTATGATAAGCCCATTCGAGTCCCACGCAGAGGTTGAGACATAAAAACAATGCCCCTCCCAGCGAGAGAGGCTCTTCGACGAGCGGGAAAGTGAGCGGACGAGCTGCATTGAAAGGAAGACAAGACGGCGGGTCTAACTTGGTGACTCATACTCGGAACTTGGTTGAGAGAGAGAACGCGGAGAGTTTGGGCGTGGTTGAGGTGAGCATTTGCATTGAATGGACGAATTGAATGGACGAGTGGTCGGGCAGAGTGTAGATAGATATGGTGTGTAAAGGGTGGAGAGAAGAGCGTGGGTGCGATGGATGTATTGGTTATTATAAGTTGTTTTTGAAGAGCCGGGAAGGTAGGATAAGGTAGCATTGATCATCCATGGGCCATTCCATATAATTAATTTTATGAACAACACAACTCGGACCGTGTTCAAGGGCCGAAAATTCAAATTCCTCGAGCTCAAGGGGGCGTTTACTTGGAAATATTTGAGGATTTCGAATTCTTCGTTGAAGAAACCAAGCACAAGCTCACCTGAACGAAAGCCATAAGCGGACTAGAAAAAAAAAATCCTATCATACCTAAACGCACGAATCTCCTCCAACGATGCATCTGCTGCTGCTTCAAATAAAACACCGCGACCATGTCCCCCCATCCCAAGTTCGGATTTCATTCCCAACAGGCGGAGCATACGCACCATCATGGATCATACTTCCTCAGTGAAGCCTCCTTCTCCTCACTCGTCGATTAGAAGAAATTCGGAGAAGCAGAAGAGACCCCAGATTTAGGAGTTGTAGCAGCCTTTATGAGAGGAACAAGAAGGTATATCTCGATGTCTAAAGACGTAATACTTCCAGCTCTCTCCACGCTAAACTTGGCTTGCATTGTTCGCTTACTGGACAATTACAATGACGAAGGTGCGTGGAATTCAAACTACCTTGGATCCTTCAGCGAATTCAGGTTTTATGGCAAGCTTATAAACCCTTTCAGAATTCCAGAACAGCGCTTGTTTCACGATCTCTGCTGCTTCAACTTCTGTTAACTCCCCGGCTGATACGATTTCGGAGAGGACCTAGACTCAGAGTTTTCACATCGGAATAACATCACAAAGAGACCAACAGACAAACGCACGTCGAACAAAGCCTGTCTTGCCTGAATAGTTCCTAGGTAAAACGACTCTGGATGCCAGTGACCATCGGCTATAAGAATTTCCATCGTCAGTTTCATATACATACGTTTGTTAAACGAGAATATAAACGCAACTCACTCGACCAAAGAATCTTGTTCGTCGGACAAATCTCCAGCACCTGGCGAACAACAGTCCTTTGTCCGGATCCAGATATCATTGGGAATATCTGCATCAAAAGTCCGAGTGAGCAGACGGATATTTAATTCAAATACAGAACCTGACCTCTCCAAAATCCAGCATCACATTCGGGTAAACCGAACACAGATAGCCAGCTTCCTTGGTAAACGGATAAGCAGCGTGCAAGAGAACGAAGACAGTTTGCGGATAGTCCTTGATCAGGGGTTGCATATGCGCGGGCGATGCGTGCAGAAGAGAGATAGCCGTACTTTGGTTCTAGAAAAGGGAAAGCGCTTATTTGTATTATCAGCGCTTATGCATATCAACACCCGCGTTCAATCGTTCACAGTGAACACAACTCTCAAATGGTATTCCAACCGCCCTTCCCGCCCTACGATCCTACCGATAAATCAGGGTGAGAGTATGGAGGAGCCTCTTTGATTCCTGCTGATCTCATCCTATGCTTTCACAGCTTCTCGTACGTCCTTCATCCGCTACTTATCCAAAAATTTCTTGATCAATTCTTGATTACTCAATTTCTACAGCTATGAAACAGTAGCCAAACGATGGCCAGTCATCCTCACATCGATTGTCAATCAAATCCATCGCGAAAATCATGATTTGCATCTGCGACCGCTCATAGGTGACTCCGAGTCCGCGCATTCGGAGGAAGAATCATTTCGAGTCGACGCTAAGATCACAGAAGGAAAAGCAATCATTGAGAAAGTTGGTAAACTGAAGTACGAAATGGCGAGAGATCATGTTATGGAGTGAATGTCTACTCTCTTCTCTGTCTGACTCGCATAATTAATCAAGTGATTGGTACTCGTAGGCCGATTCCCATGGATGGCGAACCACATGTGGATTTCTACAATTCTGAGCTAGAAAATCTTGCCAAAGCTTCGAAAGATACTTGGTTCAAGGCACCGTGGCTTTATGCAGAGTGCGCATTTCATTTTACTTATATGTGGCATTGTCTGACAATCTGGGTAACTTCGCCTCTAGGTGTTATCTGTACGCAACTCATTCGATTTCTGCTCTATAATCCCGTCAAAACTCCTTGCTATAGTTATCGTCTCTTACGATCTTACTTTGTTCAAACTACCCATTGGAAAGACTATGACCCTTTCCACGCCCAAAAACTAGACGTTTTCGCCAAGTCTGGCGCTTCGATTTATGGTAAGGACTCGGATATTCGTCGCGTCCTTGTTCTTGTACTAATTTGAATCTATACTTTTCCTTGAAGGGATCGCAAAGATCATGCATGAACTAGAGAGCGAGAAGGGTGCACTAGAATCAGATCCATCCAAGTTGAAAGTATTTTTTCAGGAGATGATACAGATGTGTTTATGGTATGTTTGCGTTCAAAAGAAAGAAAGAAACCACATTTTCACTGATGATTTTTGCTTGTGTCTTTAGGGGAAATGCAACAGTATGTTATGTTCCAACGTTTTTGTCTCTATGCGATGTGAAGCTCAGCATATTTCATCCTATGGCTTCTTCGTTGACGTACAGGACCTATCTCTCCTCACCCACATGTCTCTCGTCGATATTGAGAAATTGCAATCTGTTGGGAAGGAGATGCAAGCGGCTCGCAAAGAATTCATCATGCGCGATGATCAGGACAAGGTTTGGGAGCATTGAAAAATGGCAGAGTAGACTTCGTGTTGGATAATGGTATGTATATTTAATCCTGCTTCGAACAAGACGCTAATTTAATGACAACGATACGCTTGTTTTTCTCTGTGTAGCTGGCTTCGAGGTATGTGTCCACATTCGAAAACACATTCCTTGTCACTAACACAAAACGCATCATAGCTATTCACAGACTTGGTACTAGCTGATTTTCGTTACTTACACACCATATGTTTCCAAGGTGGTTTTTCAGTACGTCTGTGATGATCACCCACTTGATCAACGCTCATCTTCGATACCTCCTTTCACTAGCCCTAAACTCATCCCATGGTTTGTCTCCGACGTGACTCCTCCAGACTTCAACGAGACTATCGCGTGCCTGTTGCGTCCCACTTCGTTGTTTACAACTTCGAGTTCGAGTTCGAGTTTACTTCCTTCGCCAGAACAACAACAACATCTCCGAAAACTCGCCGAACGCCTCAGACAATATGTATCGGAGGGTGTGTTTGCGATGTCGGTCCCGGGTGGGACAGGTCTTGGTGGGGGATTGACGACGACGGCTCCTACTACTGCTACTGCTACTACTTCTAATATGGTCATGACAACGACAGCTGCTACTACTCATTCTCTTGCCGAATTTTGGACAGCACCAGTCCCATATTGGGATATAGAAACCTACGATCGAGAGTTGTGGGAGTTTTTGAGAGGGAGTGATCTGGTTGTTTTCAAGGTAATTGGCTGTGACTCTCGGTTTTTCTACTCAAGGGTTCTGTTTTAGGGAGACCTGAAGTAGGTCCTTTTCATTTGGATTACATGAATGGACAAGGAGGGCTGCTAATCGAAACAATTCTCTCTTGAAAGCTACCGAAAGTACGTTCAAACTCAAGAACTGTTCTGTTTACTATCAGAACATAACTGATTTTACCATTTATTTCTAGATTGACCGGAGATATCAAATGGCCCTCGTGGACATCATTTGAGGAGGCTTTAGGTTTGCATAGAAAATTCTCTTTCTCTCAACTATTCTCCGACCGTGTCTGCTGTTTAGGTCCTTTAGCCGGATCTTTCCCTCTTCTGAGCTTGCGCACCAACAAAGCAGATGTTGCTGTTGGGTTGGACAAAGAAGTTTTGGCGCAGATTGAGGAAAAAGATGCAAATTGGAGGGTTAATGGCAAGTGAGTGCGACACTTGTTTGATATTCTCTTGCTCTCTTGCTCTATTACCGTCACTTCTCTGCTACTTTGAATATATGCTTTTGATGCTTCCATTTTCTCTTTGTTTTGTTGCATTCTGCGTTGGTTATTTGACTGACACTCTTACCATTGATCTTTTGGCAGGTTTGCGTTGATCTCAATTCTTGGGTAAGAAAGGGTGACGTATTTAAATCTAAATATTCAAATTTAAGGACAAAAAGAGGGCACAGAAAACAAAGAGGTGCAGAGAAAATGCAAAACAGGATGGGAAGGGACAGCTGAGGGATAAAAATTTGTATGTACATACATACATCATATAAATGTACTAAAGTAGTCGGACCACAAAACCGGTGCAAAATCACATATCACAAAATAACCAAAAACCAAAAGAAGGGAAAGAGAGAGAGAGAGAGAGAGAGAAAGGGGAAGAGAAGACAGAAACTAGGAACACGAAACAATGTTCAGTTTCCTGTTCCTTTTCCTTTCCGTGTCCCCCTCCCTCTCGCCCTTCCCCTTCCTCCTCTAGTTCCAGTTCCATTTTCAGAGCCTCTCCATCCAACTCCTTTACCTCTACCTCCATCTCTACTTCCACCTCTACCACTTCTCCATCCAACTTCTTGAGCTCTACCACCTCTGCCCTCACCTCTACCTCTACCTCCACCTCCTCGAGGCAAAGGCAAAGATGATGAAGGTGATGGGATATTTGCTATGGCTGATGGGGTTTGTGTGGTTGTCGTAGCTGAGGTAGCTGATATAGCTGGTGTACTTGATGTGACTGGTATACCTGATGAGCCAACCACAAAACCCATCTCCCTTATTGGCACCTCACCGATTAATGCACCAATCACCGCCTCTCTCTTTAAGCTCTCATCTTCATCCCTATCCTCACCCTCTTCTTTCCTCAACACCCTCTTCCTCAACACCTTCAATACCTCCTTCCTCGCCTCCTCCTCGTTCTTCCTTTTCTCCTCTCCTTTCTTTTTTTCTTTCTCCTTTTCCTTCTTTGCCTTTTCCCTCTCCCTATGTTCTTTTCTTATTTGAGAGGTTTGATGCCATTGAGGAACAGCGAGACAGACAAAACATTCGGATGGTCTTGTGCTCGGAGTCAAGGTCGAGGGTGGGTTGATAAATCGAGTTTGGTTTCGAGGTCGAGGCTGAGTTTGGATTTGTGAGGGGAAAGACGAAGAGGATAAGTTGCGAGAACATCCTTGGCAGGTGATAGTAGTAGTATTAGTTGGGATAAAATCAATTATCTCCAAAGGGAGAAGAGGATGAGAGCGATAGATGTTGCCTTGTTCTGGAGGAGCATCGTTCCAGATGGAGATGTATCGTTTGGATTGGGAGAGGAATGGGTGTTGTATGTAACCAGCTTCAATAAAATGTGTGTAGAGAGCGTGGATGATTTCAACGTCGTGTGCTGCGTATTCGAGGTATTCGGAGGATAACGGTCGCGTTAGCCATGTTTCGTGATCAACTGTGAGTTGTGATAAGCATTGATAAGAGTTGAATAATGGTCTACATACCGTGTTTCTTAGGTGAAGTACTCTTACACCCATGTTCCTCCAAACACCCTCCCAAACTTTGAAGGACATGTATATTCTTGAACCTGTCTTTATTCTGTCTGATTTGTTTATATGAGAAACACCGCAAGAGTCTTCGTTCGTGACTTGCTACGCCGTGATCACCACGGGCAAAACGAGAGCGGATATCAACCAGTTGGAGATCGAGCATGGGGTCGAGATCGATGTGGTAGGTGTGGTAGAGAGCGGAAAAGTCCATTCGGCCGTCGTAGAGGATTTTGAGGATCGAGGGGTTGGTCAGAATGGGAAAGAGGGGTTGGAGGGAGAAAGTGAGCGCGACGAAATCGAAAATGAAATTCTGAGAATTTTGTGGGGCAATAGGACGGATACTGAGGATAGAAAGAGAACCACCATGTGTACCTAGATTGAGACCTTCACAGTCGATTACGAGGAGAGAGAATGTTTGAAGGACATTGATTGCGGAGGAGAAGGATTCTGGGGCGTCACAGAGGATGAATTCGATTTCGGTCGAGCTGGACTTGGATTTAGATTTGGACTTGTTATCGATTTCGAGTTGAGAAAACTCATTTTCTAACGAGTGAGAGTCCATTTCGGATAACGAGGAGTGTAACTTCTGAAGGTGTATTATAAGTGAATGTAAACAAGGTTCGATGGGAACGAGATTCCATTCAGTTAGAGCCATTACATATAGTACAGCACTGGCCTTCCTCAGTGATCCCGCAGCAGTCTTGAGAGATATCGAAATCAGTCGTCTCTCGGCTATCGGTCTCTCGCGGTGATCATCCCTTTCTGGCTATTAGCTCTTCCAACGACAAGCTCTGACCCCAAGAGATTCAGTGGAAGCTCTACGGCGACCAATCGCAAGTATCCTGTTCATCGCGACGAATGATATGAGAGGCAGAAACGAGGAAAGAGTAGGAAAGAAACTCACCGATCCCTCGTTTCCTATACCTCTTATCAACACTCAACATTGCGATGTATCCTCTGTTACCGTGACCGCGAGCGTTCGACTTGGTGTTCGACTTGAACTGGGTGCTGGACTTGGACTTGAACTGGGTGTTCGACCTGGTGCTGGTATTGAACGTAGTACTACTCTCGTGAAAACTCTGTTTACACACGATCACTCCGATCGGTGTGGGTGACTTGGGGGTGTAGGCGAGGAAGGAGAGGTGGGGCCTGGGGGAGAGGGTAAACGGTAAACGGTGAAACGAAAACGAAAACGAAAACAAGTCAGTTCAATCCAATTCAATCCAATCCACTTCAATACGCCTTAAACTCGATAACACTATTGAAACCAACTCACCATTGTGTCAAAAAATACCTAAAGGTATAAATAACATACGGCTCGCTTAGCTCGCTCGCGATGAGGGAGATGATGTGTGGCAGGTCGGGTTCGCCGGTGTAGAGGCGGTACGTTATGGGTTCTCGTTCTCGTTCTGGTGAGGGTGAGGATGGGGAGGGTTGGGAAGAGGATTCCGAGGACGGGTGTAGTAGGGAAGGGTGGGATGGATGGGATGGGGATTGAGACGAGGAGGACGAGGGGGAGGACATCAAAAGAAAGAAAGAAAAGAAAGGGATAACACGTGTTCGAACGACCCCAGTCTCCGATAAAAACGGGAAACGGGAAACGAGCAACGGAAAACACGAGTTTTCTTTTTCGTTCCGTAGGTCCGTAGTTCCGTTTTCCGGTACATTACGTTGTTCCGTTATTGCATGGTCCTCTCCTCAGTACTGAACGTGCCTCTAATCTCTGCTTCGTATTAGTAGATAATCCAATCAAGGATTTACGACCTGATTTACTTACCCAAAGTAGGTAGGTAATGTAAATAACCCGTCGTGAAATCTCCTCCTTCTCCTTCTTCTCCTTGTCCTCTTCCTTGTCCTCCTCGTCCCAACCTCGACTCGAACTCCTCCTCCTTCTCCTTCCTCTGCTTCCTCTGCTTCTTCCCTTCTTCGTCTTCGTCTTTGTCATCCCGCTCCACATCCCGCTCCACATCCCGCTCGAAAACGCCCCGGGTGAAGTTCGAAGAGGATAAGTTCGAGGAAGCATATACTAAGTAAGCATCTTGGTTAGTCAAAGTCAACAAGAACCCAAAACTCGATTGACACTCACGATACTGCGCGAGCCCCTTGCCGAAATTCCGCAAACACACCGAACCGAGAACGACGGTGGCGATGAGGAGGATGAGAGAGGCTGTGATGAAGCATCCGAGGCAGGGCCAGGCGTAGAATGTCCTGTTGGTTAAAGAGAGGGAAGGGATGAGGGAAGCGTGAAGAAGACATACAAACAAACGACGTTTGAGAAGAACGAACCATCGATAAGTGGGAGAGATGAACATGAATGAGCTGGCGAGGATGAAGAGAGAGGCGACGGAGATGAAGGAGATGGTGATGGTGCGGTTTTCGTACCGGATACCGTACCATGCCTTTGATGAGGTTAGGGGGAGAATTAGGGAAGGGAAGGGAAGGGAAGGGAAGGGGAGACGTACTGTTAATAACCACGGAACGATCAACTACGCGAGAGAAATCAGAAATCATCTATCAGTAATCAAGGTAAAATCCAATTCACTCACAACTCCATAAACAATAACCAACGCTTCGTAAATCGGGGTGTGTTTTGAGATGTGGGTTATGTACGAGTTGAAGAGTTGGGAGGTCCAGAGGCCTGCGGCGGTGAGGAGGACGAAGAGTTCGAGTTGGAGGGTTACTTGGAGGGCGAGGAAGTACTAGTGGGAGAAGGGGGGTGTGTGAGGGGTGTGGGGAAGGGAAGGGAAGGGAAGGAGCAAGCCCTCGGTCAGATTTTTCTTTTTTTCTCGTGGTAACGTAGTTGGGATGAATCGATGAAGGCTTGATGAGGGATACTGATTCTAGAAGATCGAGGACGGAAGGCTTTGATTGATTTCTGATCGATCGAGGATGGAAGATGAATATCGATGATGGATTAACCCCTCGTCCCCGTCCCCGTCTTCTTCTCATCCTCAACGAACTCGACGGACTCGACGAATTCGATGGAATCTCATCTTCATCCTCATCCTCATACCCCTTCTCCAACTCATCCCCCTCTCCTTCCTCCTCAGAGGATACCGAAAAGCAACGAAATGCAAAAGAAGAAATTTATGAATGTTTGGCTTTCGCTGAAAAAAAAACGCCATAAGAACACCGACCATCGTCCGATCGCGATAGTTCCTCCCAAGAAGCATCTTCCAGGAATTCCATTGAGCCTCGAACGAGAACGAGCTTTCGGCAGTGCCAAAGCGTCGATGCTACGCGCATTTCGAGGAACCGAATTTTAAACTGTGAGGACGATTTTGAAATATAATTAAATAAGACACATTGAGGATCGTTTCGTGCTTCGTCAATGGTTCGAAGTCGTAATCATACTAGACTCTTGGTCACCTTGTCGTGTTGCTCTGTAGGACCAAAAGCGAGGTGAAGCCGGTGAGAAGGCGCAGCCCAGGACAAGTATAACGGCTGGATTGAAATGGTTTCAACGTCGTGTGCTGCGTGCTTCGTAATCAACTGCGAGTTGTAATAAGCATCGATAAGAGTTAAATGATGGTCTGCATACCATGTTTCTCCAAACACCCTCCCAAACTTTGATTGAAGGACAGTATATTCTTGGACCTGCCTTTATCCTGTCTGAGTTGTTTATATGGGAAACACCACAAGAGTCTTCGTCCGTGACTTGCTACGCTGTAGTCACTACGGGAAAAACGAGAGCGGATATCAACCAGTTGGAGATCGAGCACGGGGTCGATATTGATACGGTAGGTGTGGTAGAGAGTACAACAGTCCCGGGCCATTCCGCCGTTGGAGAGGATTTTGAGTCGGTGAGAAGGAAAAGAGGGGTTGGAGGCAGAAAGTGAGAGTGACAAAATCGACATGAACTTCTGAGAATTTTGTGAGGCAGTCGATTACGAGGAGAGAGAATATCTGAAGGGCAGCGGATTGCGGAGGAGAAAGATTCCGGGGTGTCACAGAGGATGAATTCAATTTTGGTCGATTTGGATTAGGACTTGTGTTATCGATTTCGAGTCGAGAAACTCATTTTCTAATGAGTAAGAGGCATGTTGCATTACGAGGAGCGTAACTCTGAGAGTGTAATATGAGTAACTGTAAACAAGGTTCGATGGGAAAGAGGTTCCATCGGGGTAAAGCCATTACATATAGTACCAACACTGACCTTCTTCATTGTTCGCTTTGAGAGATACCGAAATGAGTCTCTCGCGGTGATCCTCCCTTTCTAGCTATTAGCTCTTCCAACGACAAGTTCTGACCCCAAGGAGATTCAGTAGAAGCTCTACGGCGACTAATCGTAAGTATCCTGTTCATCGCGACGAATGATACATATGAGAGTGAAATAATCGAGTGGGATAATATAAGGTTGCGGTTCGCCGGGCCGAGTAATTTCCCTTCAATGAACACATGTACAATGAACCTTGGACGATGACTTTGCTCTGCATACGCCACTCACCAGCACAACACCTGTGCCTCGTCTCAGAGCCGCTTCTGCTTCGAGACCAATGGTTGAAAACTTGAAGTCTTTCCGAAACAAGGAGCCCACTGCTGTTGTTGAAAGAGACGACACTGACACTCCGAGTTCTTCTACATTCCGACCCTTATGCGTTCACACCCCAACAGCAGCCTGTTTACTCTCCGCCTCATTCGCCTTGCTGTCGAACGTGGTCTCATCCCGAAAGTCCAGGATGCGTACATCAAGATGGAGACGGGGGTTCAAGAATCGTGTCTGATACCAATACTAATACCGATAATAATACCGGTACACGCCTTGACCATGGTCACGGTTCAGGTTATGCGCTTCACGGTTCATCAACATCCGCTGATGTCTATGGACCTAGTCCTGGACAACACCAGGCGAGGTTCAAGATCCACAGTCTTGTCAACGAATTAGCCATCGTAATAATGAAGATACATCGATGATTCCAGGGATATTGATACAAATCTTCGTGTACATAACAACTCCGATTCACCATGACTACAACGACACCAAATACTCGGAAAGGTAAATCGAAATTATCCAAATCTAAAGGGGAAGGAGGAGAAACAAAGAACGGGAGCGAGTATTGCGGCTCCTACGATTACAGCTATGGCTATGGCTATGGCTATGGCTACGGCTACGGTTACTGCTACGATTCCAACCCCGACTCTACCCTCTGAGCCCGAGCCTGAGTCTCACCTACGAGAATCTTCCACCTACCCCAATCCCATGCCCATCTCACCCAAATCTTTACCGGATCTCTTCTCCACTCACTCCCTATCCACATACAACTGCCACATATGTTTCTCCCCACCCACAAATGCGACGATGACGCCCTGTGGACACATCGCGTGTGGGCCGTGTGTGTTTACCGCGGTCAAGATGGCGTTGAGGGGGGAGTCGATGATGATGGGTGGGGCTATGAGAGATGAGGGCGGACCGAGGTGTGTTTCCTTGTCTCTTATGAGCTCGTCTATCTATCTGTCACTCTTCTTTATGAGTTCGCACTTTGTTGTTGATCCATTCATCTTTCTGTTTCACCGTTTCATCATTTCCTTCCGCTCTGTTTGTTCGCTCGTTTGGCTTTGTCATATTCATTCGCTCCGTTTTGTTTCGTTCACTCATTCAGTTCGTCCAATTCGTTCTATCGTGCGTTCGTTCGCTTGTTTTGCTGTGCTTTCTATGAAAACATATTCCCTCCTTTTTCTTTTTAGGTGTCCGATACGTCGTGCACTTATCCAAGGATGGGATGGGAAGGGTGGCTGCGCTCAGTGTCGAGTACGTTGAAAACGTTGAGTGTTTAGTGTTTAGAAGAAGAGAAGAGCAGAGCAGAGGATAGGATATATTGCGAAGATATCCGTCTGTGACCATGTACATTAAAAAGCTATCACTTTGTTGTTTTATCTGACTCCAAATGAAAACCGATTAAGCAATCTCAGTGAGAGCAAAGGTTTTCCGTAAAGGAAATGGTAGCATTGTCTGTTCAAACAAATGACAAACTGTATTAAGTATATGAAAGCTATTTCCGACCCAAGTCCTCACTGGATATAGATTTACCTGTATCATTCTGAGACGAGCAAGAAAAACAATCTCACTGGTTGATCTCACCTCGTTGCCATTTTCTAATTATCAAGAAACTATCTGACCATCTGAAACCCCATCTCCTGGATTGCTGTTCATCGACAATGTTCATCATAAACTTGTCATTATGATGAGCATAATGATCTGGACAGAAAATACATTCCAGGTTGATGAGACGAGTATATGATGTAGAATATATCACTTTTCAGGTTGCCTCACCTCGCAGTTTGATTCAAAATGAGACCCAAATCACTGAGTAGCACCCCCATAGGTGCACTGCGCTTGGTCTTGTCAATGGTATAGATTTAGAATCATACAAGTTGAGCTAGGTAGAACTGCCTTAACTCAAAGATCATAAGCAAAGCTTGTGAGAGGCGACCGGTGAGTTGCTGATCAATCATGACAAATCAGTTCGTTCATATATAGAATTCAAATATATTGGATAAATGGATTTCGACTTGAATGTTCTGATCTGAAGATCCCCCAACTGTTGTCTCGACTCTACTTGCTTTTATTAATAACATAAGTCCATAACTTATAAGGAGTGATCCTGCAAATCAAAAATGACAACAGGCCCGCCTTTTCCACTACCCACCTCCTCTTGTATAAATCTATCACACTCATACAGCTAGTGGGTGTGCTTGTCAGTTCTCCAAGTGGAAAAATCCCTTCATTTGTGACTTCACGATTAAATTGTCAAAAGTGTTTGTACCAAATGGATGTGGTAATCACAGAAGATACACTCTGGTTAGTCCGATCAGAACTTGGAATCATTTCTTCTTTGTTTTACAGACCTGTTGCATGATATGATTAGGATGATTGGAAACTATGCTTTCATTTCAGCAACTAGTAAGCAGTGCAACCACACAACTCCTCTTTCCTGCATGAAAACCAATATTATAGCCCTTTGGATAGCAGATTTCATTGAAACTCTCCCTACAGAAATCAATGGAATATGGCAGAAAAAACTCACTGGAGCTTCAGTGCTGTTCTTGATCAACAGATACAGTTTCCTCTTGTCCCTTATGTTTGGAATACCATCAAGCCTCCCGGAAAATGATGATAACAAGCAGTAAGTCAAAGTTGAAGTTTCCAGGTTCCTTTCAATGATTAAGCCACAACAGATGTGATGTAACTTCCAACATATCAAATGCTCTACAAATCTCAGCAGTTGCCTCAACCAATGGTGAATTGACTCCTTCCATGTGAAAGTTGAAAACATTATTTGACAATTCCACAGTTCTGTTTGCTCTGAGAGTATATGCAATATATAACAAAAACAGGATAATTTTAGGAACATGTTTTGTCTTGATTATATCAAGATTAGTCATTGATATGCTGGTGAGTGTATCTTGGAATCACTTCAATTTGGTTCTTTTGGAAAGTAATTCTTATTCTGTTTTGAATGTGTTTAAAATGATAGGAACAAATTACTTCTCCAAGCAGTTCATCAGCTGGAACTCAATTTCAAAGCTTTTCAGCATGTGTGATCAATGTTCCTGATTCAAATGTGTACTATCAGTAAGTGGATGATGAAAAATCACTGTGCTTGTGATTACTTATGCCATCTAGATGTGGGTTAGATTCACTCTACATGGAATTCTTATCCAATCCTGCTATAGTTCGATTTGTGATTCCATTCATTACACTGGTATATGACATCTATATCTTTGGTTTAACTATGAGGAAGACCATAGGTCTTGTATTTGGGATGAAAAGGCAGGGTCAATCTAGTGTTGCACATGTCATTGTCCAAGATGGTGAGTTTATATCTGCTTTATGGAAAGAAGACAAACTAACTTTGACTCAAGGGATACTTTATTTTCTGTAAATCACCATTGGGTTACATTTCAGTATGACTCCTGACCCCCATCTCAGAGTTGTCCTTTTATCAGCAGTTATTGATGCTATCTTAGCTGGAGTCAGTCTCCATGTTTCAATTCATCATAATCAGCAACATATGTTTATAGTAGCAAATCTCATAGATAACACTCAAAGATCAGACTCAAACTGTAGGTGGTCTGGCTTCCAACTATCAATTTTTCTACTACTGATAACTTACTACCCTCATCAAACAGGCTATTCTTATTTCAGAAATATCTTCTCCATTTTTTAACAAGTGAGGGTCCATAGATATTTCCCCATTTTCAATGATCTGATTATTTTTCAGTTTGCCAAACATGCTTATTAGCCGTCTCATGCTAAATTTGCGCACCTTCACCACACCTGGAACTGGGGATACTCTTACCACAAGTCAAAGGGCCCACTTCTCCTCACT
>MU793608.1:0-20742 GCA_027886325.1 Lentinula aff. detonsa | reverse complement strand
TGAGTTAGTAAGTCACTGACGATAGTCCCCATCGGCTATCTTCTAAATCGCGTGACGCCTGGCTACATTGTATAAAAGCTATCGAGTCGCTGACACGTTGATGGCATTGATGCTTGTTTCTGTTTCCGCTTTAGTACTTCTCGAGCACCTACAGCAAGACAACAGAAATTCTCCCAATATTGTTTAGGGAGATATGGACGGAAGTAGTTGGGACCCATACCGAAGAGATAGTTCCACCATTCAGAAGCTTTGAATCCACTATTAAGCTTCTCAGCTGGGTTTCGAGGTGGTCGATAGAAGAAAGAGGGAAAATATTTAGTCGCAGCTGCAACTTCTTCACCATGATGTTTCCAGTTATCACCAGTAAGCGTAACCCAAGGCCAATTAGCCTTGTCATCACCAGGATCACATCGGATTGTTCCACGCCAAAGGGGAAGTAATAGACTCCCAAGATTGAGAAATACAAGATGCATAACGTCGAGGCTGAAGCATCCAGGAAGTGGGAACATACAATCTGGTCTGAGTCCATCAAGAAGTGATGGCTTCGAGATACCGGTTTCGAGTCTGTTCTTAATGTACTCATCCTGATTTGCTGAGCCTATGATAAGATTGACTTTTGCTCTGTACTCCTCTGGAGTTACAGTGTCAGTAGCCATTGAGCGGATATCAATATCGGGATGAGTACACCCAGCGACATGATAATTGTTGGGCAGATTATGGACCATATGATAGTGGCCCACACCAGACTTGTGTCGATTTCTCATCTTACATGGTACCCGACATCCATGAGCAGAGTGGTGGCCAGTTTTCCCATCAACGGTCACAAGAGCCACCGAGTCGGCCCCAATTGCAGCAAGTATGGGTCTAGAGCTAGCGACTTTCTTATCCGTGGCATCCCAGACTTTGAAACCATTACCATTGTCTTCCCGCTGTAGTGCAGAAAGATGATGGAGCGCTCGGTAAGTAAACGATTCCATGTGCCTTGGTTTATTTGGCCCTGGGATTGTGAAGCTCGGTAGGATAGCCTTCTTCTTGTAACGCACAGTAGGTGCAAAATCGAAGTTTGTCCAGACGGCTATCCATGTATCAGATTGTTTGTTCTGATACAGTTGTGCACCATCAAGGGACATCATGATGAGGGAATCATGCTCATTAATTGGTAGAGACTGAGCGAGCTTCAGGTACTCAGAGCCGCACATGATATCATCTAGATCGAAATTGTCCTCTCCATTAGCCAGCTTTCCAAGCAGCTCCTCAGTTTGCCGATGACGATACTTGCGAGATGATGCACATTCAGGCGAACGGCGAAGAGCCTGAAGCTGTGGCCCAAGGGGGAAGGTTGTGAATTTCTGGCGTGGCACCTGCTTTGTTGGTAGCAGTGTTTCCTCGTAACGAGACTCTCCGCATATGAAACAGTAAGCAAGATCCTCCCAAGGACCCGTGAACGCATGACATGAGTTAAAGCACATGTCATCCTCGATGGAAACTACGCCCGTAATCTCAGTTATGAGATTCTTTGCAGCTTTCCAAGAGAGAATCTCGGTATCTGGGAAACGACGTACGACAGCTTCTCGAGTGGCTTTGTACGTTTCTTCAGATGCACCAGCCATTGCGAGATACAAGTCTAGGGATAGACGAGTATCTGGATCTGAAATATCAACTGCTTCCTCAAGTGGTTTGCGCAGACGCTCAATGGTACACTGATCCAATTTTCCGTTATCCAGCGTAGCCGATTGGATTTCTCTGGTAAACTGTTGAATAAACCGGATGTCGTCAATCCTAGACTCAACAGGAGCTTCTTGTGAATTGTTGGATACATTGTCGATGTCGCCGTCACCTTGTAAGAATAAGTCATCTAGGTCATTGTCATCATCTGGAAACGTCTGGGCAAGTGCGGCCATTGCTCGAGCCTGTTCAGCCATTGCATTCACTTCTACGGCCCTAACAATATCGTCGTCATCCGAATCCTTCTCCGGACCAGGATTTTCTGTGTCCGATAGACCACCAACTTCAGAATCATGCTCTGAAAGTTCTTGAGCAGATGGAGATGAGCGGGGCGAAATTGTTTCAAGAGTAATCTCATTAGAGAATGTCCTATCTATTTCCATAACTGTACTAGTATTCTACGCACAAAAAATGAGTTGAAATAGATGTACTTGCAGAAGGGACTTACAGTGCGTCGCCGTTTCATGTATCTCATCTTATTTTCGTCTTCTTCGGCATCAGAATTCCCCTCTTCTCCCTCAGAGTTCTCTTCTTCTTTCTCCTTTCCAGATTTACCGGCTGACTTCGAGGTTCCAGCGGCCTTCCACTCAGCAAAAGTGGGGATATTCACAGCGGCTCGAGTTTTATTTGCTCCATTATGACGATCAAAAGTTCTCTGAGAAACATTTTTCCCTTTGCAAAGTGAGCAAGGGCAAGTGGGCATCGAAGAAAGTCAGCGCGGCGTTCAGATGAGCGTGAAGTTGAGAGAGGATGCACAACGAAGATACCACGTGCAACTGACAATTGTCAACGGGCGTCATTGTTGATAAAGTTGATAGATAAGAAAAAAAAGCAAGAAACCTCTCTGAAAATAGTTTACATATTTCATGGTGTCTTTCATAAAAAATGCTCGAAGACTCTACGGAGACAGAACGTCAGCCGTTCTTGTCCAAAATACGCGTTTTTCGGCCAGCTCTCGCCCGTTCTCGCGGATCAGCGCCTGTTTCCGCATGTCCGATTCTCACTGGGCCTAAGTATTCACCAATGTGCGACTCACGGTTTTCCAAAATGCCTCATCTGGAAAAATCAACTTGCATGGCAAGATACTAATCTCCAGCTTCTGCTCGGCTTGCATTCTGAATATTTTAGCCGAGGACCTCCACAATTTTGTCCTACTTATCCTAAGTATCCGACGAAAACCCTTGACTGCCAGAGCACAATTCTCAACCGCTGGTAACCGTTTCCGATCGGACTCGCCTTGTGTTTCGAGAATCAAGTTTCAGAAGACTCGGGAGGGAAATAAAATGATACGCTCGTGTAATTAGTCGTCGCTTGGTTTGAAGAGCACTGGGAAACGTTATCAGAACCTGAGATTAAAACAAAAGCGCAAAGAAGAGATGGACTTAAAACCGGTCAGTATAGTCAGACAAACGTGGACCTAAGCAGATAGGAAGAGCTGATACAAACCGGTGCAGCCCACTGCCTGCTTACTGCGCATACGAAGAGATTAGAAGCCGATACCGTACCGACATGAGATAATATGTCTAGCTTGTTAATTGACACACAGATCTCCCTCTCGTCCGCAGTCAGAGCTTCTCTGAAATACGTCTTGGTAATCCTCTAAACTGCGCTTGCCTACCTTTGATATCGAAACGTCGGGTCTCCCAAGCCGACTCCAAGAGACTCCAAGCTTACTCCAAGCTTACTCCAAGAGATTTTGCAAAAACTAGATTTGAAGCGCTGAACAGCCAAAAGGCTGAACTTGAGGGAGCTCCGGAAGAGTCCTTCCGAGATCCGTTGCCTTCCTTTTACTTCCTGTTGTCCAGTCTTTCAGTTCTAACCTCATCGACCGTTCTGAGTATGACTGATGATGCTCTGACAGCAAGCAACATCAGCCTGTCAGCAGACAACGCGGGAGAGCAAATAAGCCTCACTCATTGACTTTCACAATGATCATGGTGTTTGAAATTCGAACTTCCGAGTCGGAGATATGGAACACACGGTACTTACGATTTTTGACAAGCGTCGGTTGCCCCGCATTGCAGTGTACGCTTCCCACTCTTCCCGGGTTCCCGTTTGTTTCTTCATAGTCATTTTACAGAAAGATACTGAGGAGAACACGCCCTGTTGAGGCTCTCTCATGGTTCTAACTGATAAAGAAAATCTTCACCATTGATTTTCCACTTCAAGGACCGAGAACTCACCATCATGAAAGCAGTGTTTGATAATCTCTACGCCCGCATGATAAGGCCTGCAAGGTATTAGATTATGATTATAGAATGGCTGTTCGCCAACGTTCTCGAGCGGCAAACGGCCACCATGCTCTCAAAGTTCTAGCGAGAGAGTGCTTTTGATAATTTGACTTGAAACACTTACACCATAATATTTGCTGTGCATTTTGTCGTATCACATCGGCCTTCGGGCCCGATAAGGAAAAGCGCCCGGTCATGTGGATCCAAATAACGACAACATGTGGTATTATTTGGAATGTGCGGAAACTTAAAACAAGTCCCGTTGGATGAGGGACATTCTTTTACAGCCTGTTGCTTTTATTCCCCTTCATCTCATCGTCTCAAAGTTCTATCGGCTGGTCCGGTGAACCATCTTTTTTTCTTCAACTTTCAAGCTGCGACGAACGACGAACAACTATCCCTATCTTTCTCTCTCAGTTTCCCTTGTGCCTTTCTCATACGACTTGCCACGATTAGATATACGTTGCGGCTCCTAACCACGTCGTCGACGGTCTTTTGCAGACGATGCGATCGCATCGCACTCTTATTCCTTTCATCGCACTTGCCCTTGCTCTCGCCGCGAACGCAGCACCGGTACTACATCCCCTTGGCTCTCATGATTCGCATACCGACCTTCTCCACTTGAAACGTACGTCGTTGCCGCAAGACTTGTTCGGGACACCCCAGTTTAGTACCGAAGTAGGCTCTGGTGACGAGGATGAGCAGCTGTCGAGACGGGATTTCGAGCGGAGAGCTAAGAAAAAGAAAAAGAAAAATCGACAGAAGGGGAAGCAGATACAGCAGCAGGCCGCGAAGGCAAAAGCAGAGTCGTCAGCAAGCAACAAACAAACCTCTGACGGAGAGCACGTGGCCGTCCCTGAAGGGAATCAGAAGGAAGCTATAAAACCGCCTCAGCCTGCGAACAAGACCGAAGGTAGTGCTCCAACTCATGCTGAATCTTCTAACTCTGGATCCACAAACACAGAAGAAAAAGACAAAGCGAAGGAGGAGGCTGTGAGCGTTGCTTCCCACAACGATCCAAAGCCTGGGCTGAGTCGTGTTTCGACGAGCTCCTCAATGTCTTCGACTTCTTCCCATTCTTCTACCTCCAGTTGTTCCTCCCAAAGTTCCCAAAGTTCTGTCGGTAGCGACGACCCTTACTCTCACGACGAGATGTACGGTTCCAGTTGCGAACCAGTACCGCATAAACCGGCGGTGGAAGACTCGGGGAAGCAAGACAAGAAGACAGATGAGGATAAAGACGAGGAGAAGAAGAAGGGGAAGAAGAAATGGAGAAATGGTATTGCTGGTGCATCGGTTGTGTCTGCAGCAGCATTAATGACTGGGGGTGTGTATGCAATGGTCAAGATGACGGGATCCTCGGAGTCTGCTTTCAAATCAGCCGGAGGCACCGATGGAAACGAAGGATCGAGCAGCTCCAGTGAATCCAGCTTTGATAACGTGCAATTTCCTGGGGTTCGTCCTTTGCTAATCACCATTCTGATGATTTATTAACCTCCAAAATCTGTGCAGACTAGGAAGAGGGATATTAACGCATGAATTCTCCTGCTAAGGTACTTTTCTTCACGCACACCGTATTCTGGACTTTTTGTATTTATGTATACCTATGTGTGTGTGTGGGACAGAGAAAGAAAGGACGTTCTGTAAAGACACGACGATTGGGTTGGTCTTGTTCATCTGTACTTGCTGTAGACGCGTTGTACTTTGAATCCATGTATGTATCCATTATACAGGTTTTTACGGTGCTCATTACGTAATACCGAATGGCTTGAATTGGACTTTCATCTTCGAATGGTACCATCTAACTTTTGAATTTTGAAGCATTGCTCATCCGTTCTGCAATATGTCCAGGTCGTTTGCAACTACTTCCTACGCGGTCAATGTCGCTTCGGCGACAAATGTCGAAATGAACATCCTCAGTCCGGCAGTGCGTAGTGCTTTCAAAGGCCTAATACATAACACAACCTGTCTTCAACTCTTTCTCCTTCACAGACCAATCTTGGGTAAATTCTGCAAGCGGTAGTAATACAGGGAATAAGGACAGCGCTGGTTTGTTCTCGTGCGTGTCTTTCCTGTTCAAATTAAGCATGCCTCATGAATTATTCACTTACAGCCAAGAATCGCTCTTATCCGACATCACACTAGGGAAAGAAAAGCCTTTGTGGCCTCTATCTTCATACGGTCCAGCTAAATACGAACCAGTTATCGTCGTTGGACTCGATACTTGCCCCGAGGAACTGAGAGTTAAAGCTTGGGAGGCTAAAGTACAAAACAATGTCAATGGATACATCCAATATGAAGCGGATAAAATCGCACAAGCTGATAGGTCTTTCAATGTACGTTTTGCTATTCCATATACTCAAAGTTGACCCGCGACTTTATCTACAGAACGCGCGAGGTAATATTCAGATGTTGTATGATCAAGCCATCCAACAAAGCAGCGTTATCTCTTCTTCGCTCGGAGCTCCTTCGTCTGCGTTTCCTCCTTCATCTTCTGCCTTTGTCTCTTCGTCCAATGGAGCATTTGGTAGCAGCAATGCATTTCCCTCATCATCATCTGCACCCTCCATTTTTGGTTCCACTTCTGGCTCAAAACCTGCTTTCGGTTCATCCAACTCTTCACCGGCGTTTGCGTCCGGTAATAATGGAGCCTTCAGCTCTCTCGTGAACAAGAATCCAACCACGTCGGCTTTTGGGACTCCATCGACTTCCAATGCGACATCAGCATTCGGTCAACCTTCCGTTCTTGGCGCTAATAATAGTTCGCCTTTCGGGAAACCCTCATCATCGGTTTTTGGTCAGCCTTCGGCATTGGGTGCCACCGGATCTACGTTTGGTCAAACACCTTCGACCACAAACCCTACCTCGGCGTTTGGTTTTCCTAGTACCACCACAACTTCAGCATTTGGCCAACCATCTACCTTTGGTAGTGCTCCTGCGGCTTCAACAACCCCTGCATTCGGTGTACCTGCCAATGCAACTTCGGCTTTCGGCCAAACGAGTATGCCTACCTCCTCTTTGATCAAACCTGCCACCTCTGGAGGCGCATTTGCAGGGTTTGCCAGTAGTGGCCCTAGTGCGTTCGGTTCCGGTCTCCCTTTTTCCTCTTCGTCTAGTTCAAATCCTGGAGGTTTCTCTACCTTTGCTGGCTCGCAGCCGTCTACCTTCTCTGTTGCTGGCTCTAACACCCCGGCAAATCCAGGTGGGTCGGTATTCGGTCAACCGTCTGCAATTGGAGGAAGCGCATCTTCGAGCGCTTTTGGGAGTAATCCTACAACATCTGCGCCAGCGCCAACATCTGCATTTGGTGCTCTGGCACCTGCATCTACTACATCTGCATTTGGAGCGTTCGGTCAACCTTCGTCAACTACGTCTACTTCGGCATTCGGACAACCTACGCCTCTGTCTTTGACGTCAGCGTTCGGAACAGCAGCTCCTGTCCTTTCCACAAGTACGACGACAAATTCTGTTTTTGGCCAGCCAACATCAACAGCCACGTCCGCGTTTGGTCAACCATCAGCTTTTGGTGCTTTAACAAACTCTGCCTCAGCGCCTGCTGCAGGATTTGGTGCATTCGGCTCAGGAGGAGGAAGAGGGGGAGCATTTGACTCTGGTACTTCTGCCTTCGTCAACGCCGTCAACGGCACCAATAACTCGAGCATTCCGACTGAAACCAAACCAAACTTTGACGCTCCTCAGTTGCGGGCTTTGTTCCAACCTGGGAAAACACCGTATGATATGCAGCTGCCACCGAACTACCTTGAGAGTGTCTTGCCAAAGTCTGTTTTGGAAGCTTTCAAACGAGACAGGTTCGATTGGGGGGAAGGAGGTGGGGTGCCGGAGTGGATTCCGCCTATCGAGCTGAGATGAGGTAGCGAGGGTGAGGGTGAGGGAATAAACAAGATATGATGGGTTTAGTGGTTATTAGAATGCTTAGGTACAGATACCCGTTCATATGATCTCACGTCTCTCGACTGATTGTCTTCACAGTTAATATTGTACACATATGTAGCACATACGGTTGTAAGAATCTACTCGTAGAAATCTGATTGTCGAAAATATACAATGACATGCAATATGGAATTCTCTGGCTTCCTTCCTGTCCCTTCTTGTCAACCCTCCGTCTTCATTAACGCTTTCCAGCCTGGTTGGTTCTTTTCCAAATACTACACTGAATATCATCAAGTCAATTCGACAGATACTAAAGATAATTCGGAAAGAGACGGTTACTTACGATATCATACTCATGGACATGGACCAGCAGTTCTCGAATTTCCAGCTTATCAGAGTCCTCTTTGAAGTAGTGGTGCTGCAGAATGAGAGATATACAGTAAAACAGAAATCTGCTCGTACAGCATTGTAAAACCTATGGCAAAGTCCGAAGGTTCTGATCTGATTCATCCGAAGGAAAAATCCAACAGGTTAAGGGTCGGTATAGACGGGTCTTCGTCGATGAGTTGAAGAAGCCCTGCCTGGTCATGATTGAATATTTTGAATTCTGTTGAATTTGCATCCCAGGCTCCAGCGTACGTTTCCCTTTCGAAAGCTTGTTCGGGTTTTTTTTGAGGCACTGCGAGTGATATATCAATGAGCTTTTTTTCATGGCCGACGGAAAGCTAATCTCTCTTCAAAACTCGCGCCCTTATTTCCCTCTGCGTTTCTCATCCACTCTACCACACCGGCTGGTCCGGTGTATACTTTACAGTGAACAGTGCAAAGCATCCCCAACTCTTGAGATTCCTAACTTTGTGCTTCACGTTCAGCCTCTCATAATCTCCCAGCACAACTGACTTGTTACACCTTCGCTCCTCTCTTTCGAAATGTTAATCCGAAGCATTCTCATCCCTTTCATTTCTCTCGCAATCGTTCTAGCTGTGAACGGCGCTCCTACCCCTATTTCTCCCAGGCCTCACGAAAACGCTCACATTGCAAACGCTCGCTCTGCGGTAGATTCCCTTGAGGACCGAGAAGTCTCCAACGTCAGTAACGATAACAATCTCTTGCGTCAAAATACGGTACGCTCTCAGCTCTCCAATGGACTCATGGAAAGGTCTGGAATACCGGGGAGGGGGTTAGAGGCGCGAAGACAGAAGCATCCTAACACTAACACGATTGCGGTCCCAGGGAAGGGAAAGAATTACGCAAAGAACCAGAGGAAGAAGGAGAAACAGAAGGAGAAGGCGAGGCTAGCCCATCTTGCCGCAGCCAAGAACAGTCCTTCGAATACATCAGCGGAGTCTGTACATGCTCATCCTACCGTGTCTCTGAAGGAGGGTGAGCACGTACAGGAGGTCAAGAAAGAAGAGCCAAAGCCTCTTACACCCGAGCACAAAGTGGAGACTGCAGCAGAAAAGGAAGCAGAAAAGAAGGAGGAAGCGAAGCCTCTTACACCCGAGCACAAAGTGGAGACGGCAGCAGAAAAGGAAGCGGAAAAGAAGGAGGAAGCGAAGCCTCTCACCCCTGCACACAAAGAAGAGACTCCAGCGGAGAAGAAAGAAGATCTGTATCACGAAGGATCGACTGAGGGAGGACTACCTCAGCCACAGACAGGCGCTTCAGGTGCTGATTTGGCAACTGCAGCGACTGCAGCTGCCGGCTCACTCGCCCAATTAGCCCCCATGATCATGCAAGGGATGGCAGCAGGAGGTTCAGCAGGAGTATCATCTGCTGTGACGAACGACGTGATGGGCGGCGGCGCTTCTTCTGGTAGTGGTTCCGGACAAAGTCCTTCTTCAGCTAAGAGCGATGCTACTGGGGATAGTGCTCCTCCCAGTGACAGTGCAAGCTCTTCAACTTCTTCTAATTCTTCTGGCGACAGTTCCTCCTCAGCTACATCGAGTCCTGACAAAGCAGACACAAGCGACAAAGCAGACACAGGCGACGGGAAGGGTGACGACGCAAGTACCAATAAAGATGACACTGATAAGGAGAAGGAGAAGGATGACAAGAAGGATGACGAGAAGGGTTCCGATGAGGATGGGAAGCTTGATTCCAATAAGAAGAATTCTGATTCTGATTCTGGGAATGGTCCCGGCGAAGAGGTCTGTTGATATCAGTATCGTTACCTGAGCTCTCACTAACTTGAATGATTGTCGCAGCACGTTAATGGTACCAAGAACGCCACGAGCACTGATGGCGTTGGTATGAGGAAACGTGGGACAGAGCGGTATCTTCGTCAAATCATGTCTTTGGACTAGAACGGCTTCAAAGGAGGTCCCTACTTCGTGTACGCTGAACTGTATTACCAACAACTATGAACTATTAACGTTTTTTTCGAGTGAGATTAATCTGTGTCAAAGGTCGGATTGATGTAAGCGATAGTACTTACTCGGAGAACGAAATATGGCGTTGTGTATAACAAGGTCTGTATCATATTCTATAATCGTCCAACATATCCACGCACTAAGTCTTTTTCGCGAATTTACTGCCCGACCTAATTCTTCTTCCGTAGAACCATAGGATCCATGGGCTGGTAAATCAAGGGTGTAAACATATGTCATTTGTAGTAGAGAAAGGCCGGTGACTCACGCTGGACAGCCGATAGCAATTGCAACACAGGCCAAGATGGAGCAACCTTTACCGTACCCTAAACTGTTGAACATTGCTTCGGCAAACAAAGGAAACCCAAAACCGCAGAAAGAACGAAGACAAGATACTGATGCTATACCTACGCCAAGAAAATCGTGTATGCAGTCATTAAGTGACCACTATAAGACTGAGAGTTTATTTACCTGAAGCAGCGTAGAGTGTGAAGACGTCGACAATGTATATTTGTATCGCCTGGAAAGCAAGGATCATACTAGCTCCGACGAAAAATATTCCCTATAAAATCACAACATCGTACTATCAGTGAGAAGTGTGGAAAGAGAAAGATAACACTACCGTACCATATCAACTACAAACCAGTGAACGTGTGCTTGTGCGGCCCATCCAGTCATGAAGATCCCAACGGGAAAGAATATAGAGGCGGGAACAATTGTTGCTGTTGGATACCTTTGAGATACCGCAACTCACGCTTGACAAGGAAAAATCATGGTACGCACGAACACGGTACTCAGGTTCACCGATACCATCGTTTCTCCCCTTGAAGTACATGTAGATCTTATCCATGGTTCTAGAATTGAACCAACTAGCGAATACCATACCGAGTCCGAGAGCAAGGTAATTCAAGCCCATGATACCAATGGATTCATTGTAGTTGATAGTGAATATGTTGGGCATTGTAGTGATAAACACTAAAACCCAGCAAAATGGGTAAACAAAAAAAAAGTCGAAAGGAAGGAGGGTAAGAGTTCCTCACGATAAAAAATTCCGTAGATGAAAGCCATATACACGCCCAGTAGTTGCAGAATTGGTTCCCGAAAGAACATCACAAAAGGTCGTATTAGCGCGGTTCGGACGATGTACTTCCAACTATACAAATATCAGAAGGTTCAGTTGGATTGAGTGAAGGGAAATAATTCTTTACTTTCGACTTTCGTTTCCGAAGATCGTAACAAATGTGGGCAATTTCCCTGTGCCTTTTTCGACATTCATCCTATCAGACTTCGCTAGCCTCCGGGCTTTGCGCTCTAACAACACCGGAGCGAATGCTGGGATAGCAATCAGCGAAAAGATGATGCATAAAAAATGGTAAGGCATGAACTTCACTTTCTTGTAGTAAAACAATTCCCACCGCTTGAACGGCTACGTCGAAAATTGTTGTCGACCAGAACTACGAATCGCGAAAATGAATAGGGTGAAGGGATATAAAAAGGCCTGTGAAGTGATGGACATACAACCCATCTCCAGCTCACTCGAGCGGCAATCCTAGCAATTCACAACGTAAAGACATAGACAAACGTACGACTTGTATAGAGTACTGACCAAGCCCCAATGACCGGCCCAGCTGCAGGTCCAATCATGGGACCAAGAGCATACATAGCTATGGCCCGACCTCGTTCTTCCGGATGGAATGTATCTCCAATGACAGCACCGCCAATCTAAGTGTAAGAGCACCTCTGAGATTCCTCGTCAAAATATTCTGAAAGAGCGTACGGTTAACGGAGCGCTGCCGCCGATACCTGCGAAAAATCGAAAAATAATGATTTGTGTCTGATTCTGTGCGAAGCCGCATGCGAAATTCCACACTTTGGAGAAGAGGTCAATCAATGGAGGAGGCAGTGTTATTTGTGGTCAATTCACCGAGAAAAAATGCATTGCCCAATTGAACCACGCGAGACCGACCATATATTTCACTCAATGGTCCCATGAGCTAGGACGGGTGAGAACGAAGAATCACATCAGGACGAGGTAAGCGGACTCACCAACGGTCCAATCGCTATGACAAGTCAGCGACCTAGATAAAGCGTGTATACGTAGTTGCAATACGTACCAAAACCAAGAACGAAGATAGAGGTTATCATATCGAGCACGACGTTGCTCGTTATTCCAAATTCATCAGCGACTTGTTGACTCCCGGGTGCAATCATTGCCGACGCCACAGGCGAAACAAAAGTAAAGAGTGCCACAACCAACGTTGCAGCCCATTTCCGACTCTTGGTCCAGCTAAGCAGGAATTAGCGGTGAATTAAGGAAAAAGACGTATAGCAGAAGTGAACTTTTTAGGATTCTTGGGGTCATCAGGACCATCCCAGTCAACAATCACGACTTCTTGAGAGCTCAAGGTGTTCGTACGACTAGGATCCAGCTTTCTATGTTGTGATTCGTGTTGAATAGAGCGTCTCTCCACATCTTCGCTATCTACAATGGTCGTCGGATACTTGGACGACTTGAAATTGGTCTTTTTGTCTAGTTCAACTCGGGTTTGCGCGTCTTCATCGTCATCGTGAGTGGACATTAAGTTGAACGGGTTCTCAGATAGTTAGTGCTGGAGCACAAGAAAAGAACACGGCACGGGGGTAACATTTTCTCTTCGCGGTTTGTCGATAAGATGAATGCCGGATCCGATGCCGTACGGATGTTGCGGACTGCGGATTGTTTGGCAGTGGCTTCCGGAGCAAACACCTCCATTCCTCTGATCTTCCATGTCCCAAGCTGTGGGCAACGTACGTTTGTCGAATTTCCAGGTTCTAATTGTTACTCACTATCTTCTTTTCAGACAGCGCTTGCGTATGCTCGAGTATGGCATCAAGTCGACGCGACAGACCGCATTCTTGGAAAACTTGCAGAACGAATTGCGCTCGTTCTAATGGGTAAACATAAGCCTATATACAATCCCAGCGGTGAGCTTATTCGTCGATAATAGCCAATGTGTTACTCAAGCGGAAGCTTATTAGTTGACTGCGGTGACTATGTCATTGTTACCAACTGCAAAAAAATTCACGTTTCGGGAAGAAAGGAACAAGAAATTCTATATCGCAAACATACGATGTATCCAGGCGGACTTCAAGAGACCCCATTCAGGGATATGATGGAAAAGAAGCCAGAGGAGGTGCGACCGACTCTCTTTTTGTTTTGCGTGTCTTCTCACTACGTATGTTAGATCATCCGACAAGCGGTATCTGGTATGTTACCCAAAAATAAACTGCGGGACAGAAGATTGGAACGACTGCGAATCTTTCCTGGAGAGCAGAGCGGCATCTTGAATGTGAATGTTATGCGTAGTTGGCATGATGGAACACTTCCGCAGGATTGGGATCCAACAAAACTCGTCACGCAAGTCCCTCGTATATTACCAGCCAAGTATCGCGACAGGCCTCAACACACACCATAACATACCTAAAACATATTTCATTTTAGGATGTTCTTAATGCTGTGCTCTCCTTTTTATTGATTCTCTCATACCGGGCGATCCTGAGGAAATTGTGTGTATTGAGGAAGTTGTGCCACTGAACGTCTTTTCGGATTTTAAGCCGAAAAGCTTCCTGAGTTGAAAGTTCCTGTCAATCAACGCAGCTTTTCAGGTCCAATCTGCAGGTTCATTTTCGGAACTTCTTCTGTCTGCTACACTCATGTATACCTCCTCATATTTTATTCATCTACAATCTCCGAGGAAGGATGAAGTACGACATTGCGACAATGAGTTCCGGTAGGCCGTTGATTTTTTATCGGTCATGATACCCTTCAATACATATTTCATTTCCCCAGCATCTCCTTTTACTCCTGTCCTACGTTCCTAACAATCGATTACATCCAACACCACTCGCTAGGCATTTCCTTCTGTGGCGTTTACCTATCCAATGTTTTCTGA
Source organism: Lentinula aff. detonsa (assembly GCA_027886325.1). Classification (NCBI taxonomy): domain Eukaryota; kingdom Fungi; phylum Basidiomycota; class Agaricomycetes; order Agaricales; family Omphalotaceae; genus Lentinula; species Lentinula aff. detonsa. The sequence goes on along the minus strand of MU793608.1, from coordinate 6,594 downwards.
TGAGTAATCGACAAGCGATATCATTGCAAGAATTTAGCATAGATGAGTGAACATGTCGCGGCGATTACTTTCTTTAAATGAGCATGAAGGCACCCTGGGCTTCTGTGAAACTTTGGGAATTGCCTGTAGATCGTGTATTTACACCGATAGAGATGATTAAAAGTTTCCATCAATGAAACAGCAGTATCTCTATCCAGAATGTGTGCGTAATGTTGACTCAGCCCCATATCATGAACTTGTGTTCGTTCCTGTAATTTCTCCGCTCATCTGTGAGTCTTCTGAATCAAAAGATGTTTGCGGGTACAAAAGTTCAGCAACATGTTCTTGTAGAAGCATTCCTGGGTATAAGAATGAGATAGGGGGAAGATAGATAATGATTCATCAAAGACACCTATCGCCATTAGAGCAGAACCATCCAACGTCTTGTACATGTCGGCTAAATCATGATCATCCCTGCGAACAGGAGCTTTCGTAGGTTTTTCCTGATGGTCTATTTCTGATTCTTCGTCTCCATGCTCATCATCGATGATTTCATCTTCTTCAGAACCAGAAGGATTTTCCGTATCTGATAACGATCTCGTCATCGTGCGAGTAGTCTTTCCAACCAGGGCAAGTCTCGCAAGTCGCCGCTCCTTTTTTTGTTTACGATATTGCTGTGAAGCATTTAACAGCAAGCCTCGTTCATTATAATACATGCTTGCGTAGTGATGTATGCATTTCAAGAGGTCCTATGATGATGTTTAGTTCACTGGTAGCACCGGAAAAGACGGAAGGTTCGATTCACTGATGAAGGGGGTGTCAGTTGAGGTTGAGGCTCTAGATCATCTTCCAAAGCAGGTGAATTATACAGAGGCAGCATTGGCGCGAGATATTCTTCATCGGTAGCGAATTTACGCCGTTTCCGAGCTCTGGAAGTCTTCAAGTGGGGCTGTTGGAGTATATCTGGCCCGGTGCCTCCAAGAGGTACGGCGATATCCAAGTCGTCCTCTTCAATACTTCTTTTCCCTTCATCTTCCCGTGGCACGGGTAAAACTTTGCGGTATTTGGGCACAGAAGCTAGTCCTCCGGCATCTTTAGCCGACCAGTTACCGTGAGCATCTTGTACAGTGAGTTTGGATAAGCGCAAGTCAGTATTCCTCGTGGATTGAAGAACAAGAGAGCCATCGGTGTGAAGCCGGAGACCACTCAGGTCGAAGACAGTGCTCAAGCGCGATGGAGGCATAGATCAAGAAGCGCCACGTGGCTAAATTGACTTCTGCGTGTGAATATTTGAATAAACCAATAACCAAGCCTTGGAACCCGACTACAGCAATTCCAACTTATATCACCCAGGATACTAGTAAGCTCAAGGTCCTGTGGCCAAGCGGCGTGTCGCTGCATAATCTTGATGAGTACTGATGAAACCCGCAAAACCCGACCTTTCCAATCGATGGACCACGGGTTGGGGCCGCCGGACTTGAAAAAAAAACTGATTCATGGTAGGTACTTACTTATTTTAGCCTTTCATGGGTTCAGAAACAATTTTACATCTGAGGCTAGCATGAACCTTGTCTTTTCAAGTAGCACACCACACCTTTGTTTAATGACTCTCAGACTCGGGTTTGAATTTATTGTAACCGCAGTCCCGGTTCAAGCAGAAGCTCATGAATCATTTCTTTTGGGATGCTCGACTTCATTCCCTACACAGAGTACAGACAACCACGGATCCCACACGATGATAGAAAGAACACCATACTTGATCATCATATGTTGCACCGCCGCACAGCGGTTGGTTCATCCGTATTTATGGATCTGGATAACTAGAACAGTTTCTATCATAGAAAAAAACAAATGAAATGGATCAGTCCGGGTATTTGGAAAACAGACTCTCGCCTGCATTGGACAAGATATGTACACGAGGAGCAGGCTCGGTAAGTGCTATTCAGACCATGATCCATTTCACAGCTGCTGGTTGGTCGGTCTTCTCGAACTCGTCTCCTCCTGTGTTCAGGTCAGGACACGGTCCAGGATACATAGATAATAGGATATAGAAATTTCATGACCGCTCATTCAACTTCAGATGGTTAGGAAAAGGAGAATGAGAAATCGCGCAACAGAAAAAATCTTCACGCCACCGAACGGCAACGGCATTGGAAATTTAGACCCTTCAATTTGCAAGCAGCTGAATAATGGAGCAACGCGAAAGACTGCCATGAGGCATTCACGAAACCAAGACTCGGGATCGAGATATTTAATCCAGCAAGTAAGTGCTCATCTCGTGTTCGAGCTAAACAAGTTAAAAGATACAGCCTGAACCTAGGTGGTCGTGTTTTAGATCCACTCTCATCGGCCCTGCTGATAGGAAGTTTCGCAAGTACCATTCGAAATAGAAATCCACCTTTGTCTCGACGTTTGGAATGGATTCCATTACGGCTGAATTCTGCCAATGGAAATAATGTAAATAAAAATAACGAAAATAGCAGTAAAAATGGTACATAATGGTATGAAGATTAATGCTAACATACATTGAGTTACATCGGCTATAGAGGCATGCATGTGAAGTCGGTCGTTATGTTGGTAGGTTGGGATGATAGTGATAGTTGTGGAGGAGGATACACGGGTGAAATCGGATCCGGAAGTACTTATTACATGGTTCAGAAGACGTAGCTGATAACGTGAGGATAGGTGGGTGACTGAGGAGGGGTGGTGTAAGGCGACATGAAAATGATATGCAATGCTAAGAAGATGGTGGCGTAGCAGAATTTGAACGAGAGTCTGGTGTTGACTCAAATTCAATGTTCTCCGCGGAGGATATTAGTGAAGGTGACATAGAAGTGTCCACCGCCACAGTGGGTAGAGGCGATTCAATGTAGACGCTATGTCACAGACCAAGCTGTTGTAAAGAGTTCTGCAACTAGCTTCACAGGATATAGTGAACTGCTAGCCGTTATCCGAATTGTCGGAAGGTACATCATTGTTCTATGGAGCGTGATTTCCAGCAGCTAGGAGGCCAGAGTCACGGCCAATTCAGGGCGAGGTACATACGATTCAAAATCAGTGTCGTCATGATCTCTGTGATGAGCATTAGAGCAGAGGGTCTGAGGGTCACTCGCGCGTCGTAGTCGAAGTCAGTGGACGGTAAGGCCTCCCATAGTGCTATACAAGTTCTTCCATCCATGCACTGCGAAGGTGAAAGTGAAAGTAGGGAGGAGACATTCGGAAGAGGCCGTGAGATGATATGTCGCAAAGTCCGACGAGAGGAAAATTGGTAGGAAGTGTAAAGGGTAAGACAGAGAAAAGAAATCGGTCAGTAAGTATCATACAGACTATCGCTCCCACAAGTTTCCAAGAGCAATCGGTGGGAATAAAAAAAAACAAACGTACCTCCATACGGTGCGGTGTAATTCTCCACTTGTAATGCCTACCCGATTGGGCCGTAAAGTAACGCGAGCTAAGCAGTACGTATAAGATTCACGAAAACGAGGAAGAGATACAACGAATATAAACGTTTGCATATGATCAAAGTAAGGATGAATAAACGACGTACGTGCTTCCCTCTCTTTGCTGCCTACTCATATGTGACATAGGAAGGCTAATTTGATTGTTCCCATAAACAATATACCCTGGACTCATTTCTGGACCAAAGTAGAAGTATGCGTTTTCAGGACCCATGACATTTGGATATTGTTGAGCCCAAGGTATATGGCGAGCGAGCCTTATGACTAGATTAGGCGATTGGGAGGCCTGTAAAGTCAACGACAAGTGAGGAACTTTTACACCTTACCCAGAGCTACGTAGTCAGAAACTTACAAGATACCTTTGAACGCAACGAAGAATAAAAAAAAGGTAAATGGCCGCCACAAATACGTGAAAATGAGCAATAGCTCACAAAGAGAAGGCGAGTCTTCCTTCTGAATCCTCATAACGATTATTGAAAGGATCTGTTCCAAACTGAAGGATAACGTAGGATGCGGACATGATAAACCTGGCGTTGTGAGGTAGCAGAGAGCGCTCATTTCTCTCAACTTGACGCGTTTTAAGGAAATCGGGACGAACAAGAAGTGATTCCGACGAAATCAAAAGAGCCACGTGTGATGGAACCGGGATGGAGCACAACGTGGCAATCGATCGATCGGGAGGCATGGGCACGTGGCGTCGCGTGGGCCGTTATAACCTTCTCAACTTCTTGTGTGTTCCTGTTTTTATGATAATCTTTATCAGCAAAAAGTTGGCTTGGCTTGGTGAGTATGCAATGAGTGGTTTCTATGCCCGATGTATACTAGTTTACTGTATACTTATGCTGGTTACGTGCGCGGAAGCTCAAAACACTTATAAGTATTGAATCCTCATCTATTCAGTAAATCTTGATATGCTTCCGCAGAGTCGAGACACACTGACAGAATCTTCGAGTTTGTGTTTGATCTTTCTGATTTAAAATTTGAACCCCGTTCACAGCCAGTGGGGTTACTGCAGTTTGAACAAGAAAGGCACTGTAAGAAAATTATAGAATACTACTTAATCTCTCTCTAATTACTAGAGTAGTCTTTTGCATTGCCATGAATCGACGTCGTTAGGGCTGCAGGTATTATGTAGCAGAGTAATTAATCTTATTAATATTCGCAAAATCCTTGTCATTTAATTATATCCTATCAATCTTCCTATCTCCATTTTGATTTTGTGTTATTTCTCGGGACCCGAGAAATTCCGCACCTACCAATGGCCAATAATTATGATAGGTTCGGGCAAAGCAGTCAAAAGTTCGGGCACATCGGCCGGAAGCGTGTACTATGAGGAGTTCATATCAGCAGCCATGCAATAGATGGCAGTAAGTGTTGTTTGGTCAAGCAGTTTGATAGCCCAAGCGCTTGCATGGGTCATAATACCCCATTTCATGAGTTGTGTGATAAAATCTTCTTTTGTTTGATCCGCCATGATATCGGTCCGAACCAGGACTCTACAAATGTCAGTACCAAAATGTACACTTACCTGGCAACAACGTCGGGCGGTTTGCCAAGATACTATCGCTAGATCAGCCACTATCACTACTGAGTATGCAGCTCAAGGCGCTACGTTAGATTCAACATTCATTTCAGAGCAATTGCCCCCTCTTCCTACTCTTTCAGGCGCAGATGCACACAGCCCGAAGCCGTTATCGATAATCAACTCAGATTCTTTCACACTTGCAAGAAATCTGATAGAAGAGGATCCTGACAATGCAACGGGTAGAATAGCTGTGTTGAACCTGGCCAGCGACCAAAGACCTGGAGGGGGATGGGACATAACATTGTCCAAAACTCAGGTCAGTCATGATTTTGGTGATGTGATGTACGGATTGTATCTGATATGACTCAGGAAGAGGCCCTTTGCTACTCTTCGACTCTCTTTTCTACTTTATCCCCTTCTTATTACCCGTGGCCTAATCTCGGTCCTGGGTCTATCGCCGGAGTTTTCTCTCCTGGCGTTGTCATTTTCAAACATGACCTCGACCATGACTGTATAGATCTTCCCGCAGAGGAGCGCCGTGTTGTCTCTGTTCTTACTGTCGCTGCGCCTTGCAGTCCTAAATTGACGGAAGACCAGCAAAGATTTGCCAAAAAGAGTGATCTAGAGGATTTGAGAGGGAAAATCAGGTTGGTGTACCGGATGGCGGGATGGAATAATAAGGATTTTCTGGTACTTGGTATGAATGTTTTCTTCCTCCCTCCGCTGAATTTCATCAAACACGCATCCTTGTAGGTGCCATGGGTTGTGGAGCATATTTGTGTCCTCCGCTACTCGTTGCCACCGAGATGCGTGACATCCTTCTCGAACCTGAATTCAAAGACCGTTTTACGAAAGTCGTGTTCGCAATATACAGCGCTCCAGGGAATGGCGCGAGGAATTTCGAAGTTTTCGAAAAAGTTTTCAGAGGTGTTGAAATATAATACTGTAGGAAGAAGTACAGGATAATATGAAATCGATCATAACCAAATGAAGTATAAGGTACAGTTGTAGGGTCAGACCTCGGGCATTTCTCTCCACATTCTCGCCCTTCAAATGGGGCTAAACTCTACGAGATCCGTCTCTCCGACCTCGTATAATTTCTCGAATCGAAGCCCGCATCTTTTACTATTTCAATGCATCAGGATGACACAAATTGGCAACTCACGGAATGTGAAATCCTTACCCTAGCTCGATAAACTCGGGCAGCGTCCGCATCTGAGAATTCAAAAGGTTCATCATTGTCATATCTAGCTCATACGTTCTGACGCGCGCGACTCCATAGTTAGGCAGGAGTGGCTCAGGCGCGACATCGTGATGTACACTGGCATTGGAGGAGCTTTCGGGAGTGCGGACAGCATCTCGGAGAACAGTGTCGTCTGATGAAAGAATAGGATGTGAGGGGATTACAAGAGACGTCTGGATGCGAGTACGCACGAATAATGACACGGCTGCCCTGTTTCATAGCCTGCCGCACATTCTTGAGGATGAGTTCGCTTTCAGTGTCTGGCCAATCACGTCTACATATTCGTCAGTAACGTCCGAGATAAGTCACCGGAGGTGGCTTATCAGAGGATAAGATAGTGGCGTGGGAGAGCCAGTAGGCGCTTATCCATCTTGCTGCCAGCTCCCACT
>MU793607.1:0-20840 GCA_027886325.1 Lentinula aff. detonsa | reverse complement strand
GTAACGCTGGCCACCAAGACTTCAGCGCACCAAAGAGAGGTTGGGTATACTGCTGAGATCAAACTGTGGCTTGTTGCTAGAATTCGTCTGCTCGGATCACAGAGCTACTCGAAGGGCAACTAACAAACCTGTAACTTCAAAGGTTAGTAATAGTCAGTATTACGCACCTGTGACAGCTACTTGGCCAAGGGATGTTCTTCATCTCTTGCTTAGACACCTAACAAAGTATGTTTAACATCCTGACCATCTCAATTTTGATTGCGGAGGAATACTGAAAAGTGTAATTGAGACTAACAAAATTGAAACCTCCAACTCAACCCCCTAATCATAGTTGCAGTCCGAACTTACTGGTAAATATTGTTGTCGAATTCAGCCTGAAAATCATCGGAAAGGCGAATGCATGGCATAATCACCACGATGGCAATCGCGCTCCTGTCAGAATACTCCGCCCTACTCCCTGCCCTCTCGATGATAGGACAGTCAAACTTGAATCAATGCTGACTCATATGACTAACGCCAGTTCCCAATTTGCCTCTTGTTCTTTTCGTCTCAGCTAGACTCTGAAAAAACGTTTACACCGTCTTTTAAAATCCCTCATACAGACGGTTGCTACGCGTTGCGTTTACATCGAATCACTACGTTTAGATTCACGCCCCTCTGTTGACTGAACCCGAAATACCATAAAACCTGGATTCAAAGTTTTTTTTGTTTTTGACTCGAAACTCATATGGTTGTCAACTTCAGAAACTCGTCGAATGTCCATGCAGCAGCCCGCTTTTCGTTGGTATATATATATGGTCACCCGATATGTGGGTCCTTGTATTAACACACATACCCATACCCGTCAAATAGTGATATCTGTCGATTGAAATAAGTATATAGCAACGATGTACAAAGGCAAAGTATCAATACAAATATTGAACAACACCTGCTAAACTAAGAGTACAGAAGATAATATCGCATATAAGAAAAACTTCACTCCATCAAAACTCCCCCCTCTCAGAAAGTGTCTACGGAAAAAAAATCTAGTGTTACAGAGCTACATAATACACAACGTCCAGTCTTCCGCGCTGAGGTCTACACGATAACGTATGTCCATGACGCAATCCAAAAGAGAAAAACCACTAATACTTCTGCCCCCATTGCCATTCACCAGATTTAACATCAATATCCTTGATAATTGCCCTCATAGCTCGACGAACCTGTATCATACGACGCGCAAAACGCTTCGAAGGCTTCACTCTCATCTACACTCCAATTCGACTGAAAAGCGGCACGACCGTCACCATAACCAGAATTATGAACGAGTCCCCCATCATATTCGAAGCTCTGCCCATTCTCATTCTGTGTACCCTCATATCTATTTCTCGCGTATGCGTTGCCGGACTGCAAGTTATAGTCATTTCTATGGTCAACTTGGGGCGGGACGGACGCAGGGTTGTAAGCCGTTGTCGGATTGAGGGAGGGAGAAGCAAACGAGGAGTAACCCAGAGGCGGAAGAAGCGAACCGGTTTGATACGCCTGAGAGGAGAACGAGTTCGGTTGCGGGATATTTGACATGTAGCGAGTAGAAGCTAGATTGGAAGGACCAGAAATTACCCCATATGTGGCAGCCCGTTGGGTTTCTCGAGGGAGACTGTTGGGACCGAAAGGCGAAGAAGGATACAGAGGGTGTGCGATACGTTCATGTTTATTTTGAACGCCAGGTATGGAGGGATGCGCTTGGTCAAACGCTTGGACAAACGTCTGCGTCTGCCTTGTTTCATCGACACCGAATATCGAGCTGATCTGCGCAGGTGCTGAAGGTGCACCAGGACCTGTCGAGAGAGAAGAATGTGGACGGAGATCTGGATGAGGAAACGACGAATGAGAAAATTGTCCCTGGCCAACAAGCTCTTGCTGTCCATTATAGCTAGGATGGCGTTCTTGGGAAAGTTCGGAAGATCGCATGAACGAAGATGAAGATGACCAAGTCGTGGAACTCCCAATTTCAGGCGCTGAAGGAGGAAGAGGGCGTTCACGGACGAAGAATTTCGCTGGAGGAGGCTCAGAGGATGGATTCACAAGGGAATTCGTTCCCCTCGTCTTACGTTGCTTCTCATGATCCTTCCAAGCGCTCGAAATGTTGTGGCCCAACGGGCCTTGAACCTCTGAAGATATAGACTTTTCCATTCCCCTCCAATGCGCCTTTCCATTTCTCGTCACGTACGCGTTGAACTCCAAAACAAGCCTCGGAAGGACACCGTGGTTTTCGAGCTCCACGCGCATCGCCTTCCAGACGACTTTTGATTTCTGAAATTCTGGACGCTTGGAGGAGGACCAGATAACACCGAATAAGGTCAGACTATTCAGAGTCGATGCACTTTCACCAGGTTGGCTACGTGCTTGTCTGAGACGGGATTGTAAGGCAGGATGGTCCCAGGCGCTGTCGAAATTGGCGAAAAGGTCGCGAACAAGGTTCTCCTCTGCCCGGGTGAGGATAGATGCTTTCTGAGGGTTTGCTTCAAAGACAAGCATTCTAGATTCAGCCATAGGGGATCTACAGGAAAGTGGAAGGGTGAGACGATCGTATCATCGAAGAATCTTGAGAAATCGGGACTAACCAAGGCAAAAGAAAGATTTGTTGGAGTTGGTGGAGATTGTTCGAGCTCGAGGAGTTCCTTATATCCAAGGAGCGCAATTCGAAAGGAGGGAACTGAAGGATTGGACACTGTAGGAGCCAATTCTTATACCATTGTGCGCAGAGGTGACCTAACTTCCAGAACGAGGTTTATGGCTTTCCGCATCAGCTCGATAACGAACGGTCGGGATTTCACCTTGCCTGTACAAAAGTTGATCGGAGAAAGCATGATTCGTTGGTTGAATTGAATAAGGGCCATGATTGTGGTCGAAAATTTCACTTTCATGACTTTCACCGTATTAATGGTTAGCCAGGAGTTCGAAGGTCGAAAAAACAAGCCAGAGGTTTGCCTCTTCCACTACGAACTTTGGCGAATTCAAGATTTCCTGGTCATTCTAGTGGTGACGGGACAATCTCTTGCCAGCCCCTCAGAGCGGTATCAACGTGTAGAGAAACTTCTCGGCGAGTCAAGCTGTTCACTAAGAATGAGATGAACTGACTGGTATATTTTAGGAAAAAGGCAAACACAGACCATGGCCGAGCAAAACTAACCCGAGGGATTTCCCCTCCGCTCAACTGTATCCCATGCCAGTCGAGAGGGACAATTTCCAGTAGCATTGCATGTCATTGAGTTCCCCGTTGTTAGAGTTGACGTCTGGTGCAAATGAATAAGCCTCGATAGTAATCCAAGACATGCCATAAAACCTGCGAGCACATGGGAGAAAAGTACAATGGCTCGGATTTCATTGCCGCTGGCTATGTAGTGAGGAATGGTCCAAGCTCCTCCAGAGCAGCCTCCAGTAACGTGCACAGGCCACATGAAAGTGACATCTTGTTGAAAAAAGACCGTTGGATAGCTGTGAAAGCATTCATTCGCTGGTCAAGCTCAACTTCTAAATCAAGCGACTAGCTCAGTAGGTTAGATAGATGTCTATGACATTAATGAGTAACCATTGTGCTCTACCTTCGAATACATAGAGAAACCTGCAAAGGGAGAGTGGTACTAGACATAATCCACCGGGAAGTCGAATTAAAAAATCGGTAAGCAAAACTTGGCCACGTGGTATCGACTCAAGAGTAATCTCACGAACCTCAAGCTTTACCACTACCTATCACAGCGATATCACTGTCATTTACATGGAGGTTAATAAAATGACAAGCTGGGCCTGGCTGTTGCAGCATCAAGGTGGTCAGCTGTGGAAAACTTGGCTACCTCCAGCAAGTATTACGCAAACGAACGGGATCTGCTCAAGAGCACAATCAACCACGATGTAGTGATTCATTCTGCGTGCGAGGGAGCCAGAGATACCAATCAAATGTCGAGCAGGATAATGATGGCGGCGCTTCAATGATTTCTCTCAAATTTGAGCAATGGAAAGCAAAAATAAGCATTCCCTCAGTACTGCAGAGACCGGGATTTATCTACTAAATCCTCAAATCAAGATACTACGCCAAACTCTAGCCGCCGTGAACTGAAATCAGGCGATGTCGTCTACTCACAACACCTTCTCCAGCATGTCCTTCCGACTCGCAGCAAATACCGTCGTAGTCGTCATGGTCGTACTAGTGGACCAAGTCTTCCTCAATCTCGTTTTGCATCTTTCCGAGTCATTTCCAACAGTTTTCCATATAACATCCCCTGTGGTCTTTCCTAGATGGTGTTCAGCGTCTCTTGAATTCGGCAATTCAACTTGTAAAAGGGAGATCTCGAGTCCGTCTTCGGACGCGTCGTGGAATTCGTCGTCCGAGTCATTTTCGGAGTCAGTGTCATTGTCCCCATCCTGACCTGATCCCTCCCAATCGGACTCAGAATCAGACTCGGAATTAGAGAGATCTTCAGTGAAATCGTGCCCAAGGTCGCGAGTTAGAAGTGCGACAGACGACGCCACTTCCTCGAATCGCCAGATCTGGCATGGGTGGACAGGGTATTGCTCGTAGGCAAGCTGGATCTACAGGTACACGCTTCACCACGGCCACGAGAAGAAGGTATAGATGTTGCAAACTTACTCTTGTTCCATCCTTATCACACCCATATCCTTCCATGTCAACCACATACCGACTATTAGGCCAACGGATTCGAAAGCAATGTCCCGTCAGCCCAGTAATATCATGCTTCTCATAATCAATCTCCTCTATAGTCACGTAGCAGGAAAACCACTCCCTACAACTGAGATGCCGGTACAAATCCCGTCTTTGACCGTGACATAGTTGCTGTTCCATGCGTTCTGAATGAGGTAGCCACCGCCGTGTCCGAGGGGGGTGAAGATAAATTGTTGATTGGGTTTATTGTGTTGGGTCCAGCCTAGAGATGAGATGAAGAGGTGAGAGCAAAGAAATTTGTCGGAATGTGAACGAACCTATCAAAGTCCTTCCGTCTCCTTCAGAAAGATCAAGAGCTGTGTGGCTTTAGAGGTTGGTGAGGCGATAAGTGCCGGGTTTCAAGCAGTGAGGATTCGTGAAACGTAGAAGATGTGGTACGCTGGGTAGTGGTGGCGTGAATGGAAGAGGATGTGAGTGGAGAAAGCTAGGGACCAACACGCTACCTCTACGTGTGTACGGCCTGGAAAGATATGATTTTAAAGCGGTCTGAGATATTGATAAGATGATGATAGCGGCCAGTACATCGGCGCTCACGGATACGATCATAACCCTCCTAATGAATATCCTCGCGCTCCTGACGGATTTAGTTATTAGAACGAATACAATGCGAAGGCGTCATGTAGCGTGTTTAGCACTGAAGTGAGTCCAGCGTTGCATTTCCCTGACGCGTCCCTTGCTCGATACGCAATTCGATCTGCTTTTTCTTCTTCTTGGGCATCCTCCACATTTTCCGGCACGTACGAAGAATAATCCCGACGTCTCTTGGGCCACGGAACTATAGGAAACAGTGCGATAGGGAACAACTGTGCTGACGTCCTGCCCGAGATTGCCACTGGAAATTTAGCAGGCATTGATAGGAACCATACTTTGCCTTTGCTCTATGAGATGCATTGTGACAACCTTGTATTCGGGGTGTTTCCCTTTGTTGTTATTTGGTAGTCTGTTTATTCCTGCGCGCCGCGGTCTACATGGCAATGTTGCCCTGGAGGTGTGTTCTGCCTTTGTTTTATCATGAATGTTCTAGACCATCTCCTTAGGGCGTTGGATTTCTGCATGATCACTTTGTGGCGCACCATACCGTTTCGCTCAGTCCATCTAGACTACCGCTCAAAGTTGAATCATTTATACAGGACCTTTTCCTAAGTAAGTTCATCAGCTCGCGTCGTGATGGGGAATGGAAGAAGGAACTACGTCAAGACTTCCTACGTCCCCTGTACTATATCATTGACTTCGAGTGGGCCATCCGGTTCTCACCAGACTCCGATCCAGTGACTCGTACTTGTTAGTGGACTGCCACTCCCCTACTGGGACATCTATAAGCGCCCTTTTCCTCCTGAAATGCATGGGATGTGTGCGGTAAGTGGGTACAATGCTCATCCAGAAGCTCAAGTTGAACTGACTGATTCGGAGCATATAGAACATCTAGTTCCGGATATATTTGACTTATTTCGAAAAATGTCTGTTGAAAAGGCTGAAGTCCCACTATTCGCTCGCTCAGCCGTATCGGAGCTGAATGAAATCCGGGAGCAACTACTTACACACCTTCTTCAGGCCTCGATTGAAGAGATATATGAGTATGATTTTTCGATGGACTAGAATGATTGGTGAATTCATGTTTTTCAATTTGGGATTAAGTATAAGAAGTACTTAAAAGTCCCATGCTAGCTCTTGGTAACGGTAAATTTCGCTTACATTATTGATAAGATAAATCGTGCCGCTGGAGGAGACCAATAGAACTGATTGATGACTGAGGATACTTAGTAGAATCACAACCAGACTAAGTCATTGATGATCAATCCGATGTAGCTCTCTAAGAATTGGTCACCCTGAAAGACGACTTGTATATATAACGATGCAGTTGAGTCTGATGCAGTCTACGACGTCGATCCTGTGGCATCTTCAATAACCTCCGCAGGCTATCTCTTCCTCCATTCTTCGAGCCCTTGCTCAAAAGTCCGATCGTTCAAGCCATTTCGGACGAGGCAAAAAGTGACGCCTGGTGTGGACAGTGTAGTTGTTAAAAGGAGCAAAAAATATGATTTTGTGTCCTGATACGCTACCTACTCTGCCATTACTATCTCGAACTTGGATTTACGCAAAGCTTTGGTTCTTTTTCCGAGTACAGAATTCGAGCACCTAGGTACTTGATTAAATCCCGGGGTAGATATCACAAAAAGGCGGGGGAATCTAGACCCACTGATGCCGTACAATACAATCGGAGAAAGGCGGAGGTTCGGATGGTTCAAATCTAGACCGGTTCGGCGACGCAAAATTGCATTTAAGTACCGTACCCCACAAGTCGGGATGTTCATAAATTCGGCCCAAAAACCCCCTCTCTTATTTAACTTGTCACTGGTACCGGTTCCTCAATGCACACCACACCATTTCTGCGTAATATCAGCCGAACGACGTCCTTGACGCCTTCCGCCGCGCTCTTGGAGCGTGTCAAACGACCAGCGTATCTACAAAGGCTCGCGAGACCAGAAGATTTGGTGCCGATGTTCAAGGTGACTCTTTGCTTGAGAATTGTTCGCGCACAATGACTGGCCTGACTGATTTTCGTGACCCCGGAACTATCTTTAGCACGATGATTATGTTGGTATCCTGAACGCGTTTGGGATGTTTATTGACTTGCAGAAATAGATAGGTTGGTCTGGGTTTACCGGTGTTGGGTATCCAAAAACTATGCCTACAGTATGTTCCTCTACTCGTTCTGATTCAATTTTTTTTGAAGTTACCAATAAAAATCTAGGCCATTGCGGACGACATTGAGTCCAACAACCTTCAAGCTGACCCAAGCACGAAGAAGAAATTCAATCTCTTCGTCGGAGCTTCAGTTGGGCCTGAGGTCGAAGACCGTTGGGCTGCTCTGGATATGTACGTTCTCGGTAATTTTTTGATCTTGATCTGAACATGGCGCCCAACGTACGGGTATATTCATAGGATTGCCCGCCGTTACCCTCACCAGGTCGGAAAGGAAGTCTCCAAGGGTATCAACGCAGGGAGAATCGAGTTTGCGGATAAGCATCTATCCAGTAAGTCGTTCAATCATCCTCTACGTCATTCCTCTTCTCCGCTTCCATTCCTTATTTTAACTGAAATCATTACCAGTGTTCCCCCAGGACCTCACATACGGATACTACTCATTACACAAAAAACACGGGGACCCAACAAAACCACTTGACTGGGCGATTGTTGAAGCCACTTCCATCAACTCCGAAGGCCATATCGTCCCAGGCGCATCCGTCGGCGCTTCTCCTGAAATCCTCCAGTCGGCCGAAAAAATCATCATCGAAGTCAACACCCGAATCCCCAACCTCGAAGGCCTGCACGATATTAACTCCTCTTTCCTCCCTCCACACCGCCAACCCTACCTCATCACTCACGCTTCCGATAGAATTGGGTCTACGGCGATCCCTGTTGACCCAGATAGGGTAGTGGCGATCATCGAAAGCACGAAACCAGATAATACCGGTTTAAATTCGCCGGAGAACGATGAAAGTCGGGCGATTGCGAGACACTTGATAGAGTTTTTGGAGAAGGAGGTGAAGGAAGGCAGGTTACCCAAATCGTTGTTGCCGCTTCAGTCTGGAATTGGGAATGTGGCAAATTCGATTATTGGGGGATTGGCTGAGGGTCCTTTTGATAACGTTCAGGTTTGGACGGAGGTATTGCAGGGTAAGTTCTGGCTTTTTTTGTATCAAACTCGTGATTTTTCCATTGATAGATGTCCTTTGAAATTTTTAGATACCTTCCTCCGGTTCTTTGATTCAGGTAAACTAGATTTCGCAACCGCAACTTCAATTCGTTTCAGTCCCGATGGGTTTGACCACTTTTACAAGAGTACGTGTTGTGTTTGAACTCTAGTACGACTTGATCCATTCAATCGTTCTTCATTTTTTCAGATTGGACAAACTACAAAGACCGATTGCTCCTCCGTTCTCAACAGGTCGCAAATTCCCCTGAGATTATCCGTCGTCTGGGTATCATCGCTATGAACACGCCATTGGAAGTGGACATTGTACGTTCTATACCTTGCGTTATATGCTGTGCTGATTCTCATGCATCACGTAGTATGGCCACGCAAATTCGACAAATGCGTTAGGATCTCGGTGAGCTGCTGCAACAAATCAGGATTTATTGACGAATCGCATGACTGACCTTGCCGGTCATTCTGCTCATTTTCATCAGAATGCTTAATGGTCTCGGAGGCTCAGCAGATTTCCTACGAAATGCCAAAATTTCAATCATGCATACGCCTTCCACGTCAGTCTGACTTTACTCAATCCTCTGAACTTATTGCTGAAACTCGATTTCTTTTTTCCCCTTGCTTGTTGCTGTCTTCTTGGTATTTACAAATAGTCGGCCTAGCAAGAACGATCCAACCGGTATCAGCTGTATTGTGCCATTTGCTTCCCATGTAGATCAAACGGGTGAGTGGATAGGGGATTTTTCTGTTTATCCTTTCGCGGGATTGCCCTTATCAGATGACCATTACTTCGCTGCTAATCACACTTCTTCCACTTAAATTTTCCAGAACACGACCTGGACGTAGTCGTCACCGAACAAGGTCTCGCAGACGTCCGAGGTCTCTCTCCTCGTGAACGCGCAAAAGTCATCATCGAGAAATGTGCTCACCCGGATTATAAGGAACTGTTGAGCGAGGTGAGCTTTCGCAGCGACGGATTTGGATTACACTAACGAACTATTTCTTCCTTTTCCTTTTGTGAAATAATCACCTAGTATTATGACCGCTCATTACATGAATGTCTGAAACGAGGTGCGGGGCATGAGCCGCATATGTTGAGGGTACGTTATGCTTCTTGCTCAGAGTCGCGTTGCTGATCCATCCATGTTCACCCAGAACGCCTTTAAATTCCACACACATTTTTTGGAGCACGGGAACATGAAAGTTAAGAACTGGGATTAGAACTGGTGCTGTATAGTTACTCTATGGGTTCTTTGGATAGGCAGCAGGTGGTTGGTGGTTGGGAGTGGTATCAATAATTGGACGATGGGTCCGATTCGTGTAAAAGCCATCGAATACGAATTGTAATGTTTTGATCAATATGAAGAATATCGTTCAACTCGTGTGATTAACCTGGGCTTGATAGAGTACTGAAATGTTTCTTTACGTTGAACTTCAACGATGTAATTATATACGAAAAATGGGCAAGTACAACAACAAAAGACGATGCGACAATCTCTTCAGTAAATGTAAACTACACATTTGAACTATGCATCACCAAAAACAGAAAAATCGAAGATCACTCGGTGTATATGAAGGTCTTCGCAACGCCTAGCTCCTTGATCTTCTCCCAATTCTGCCAAGTGGCAGCAGGCATATCGTGGCCTGAGATGCCAATCATGTCAGTTAAGACCCCAACAATGGATAGAAAAAGAGAAAAACCGCGCACTATCAACCTTGGGATCCAAACCACCCGGTATGCTATCTATGACCGCCTTCGGAACGAGCATAGCGTATCTGGAGCGTGCCAATTCGACAATCAAGATTGTATTCGAAAAATTTGGCTTCCCAGTTCGCTCCTCTACCTCTACCTTACCATCCTTCCCGCTAGTAACTTTTCTTCTCCAAGAATTTTCCGCGGCTTCCTTGAGCGAGTGCTCCTCCAGTGTAGTTGTCATAGGAATATAAGCCTACGAGATTTGGAGCATTGTATGGAATCATAACGAAGGAGGGAACGGCAGAAACAAGAAAGTTTTTTTTTTCGGTTTTAGTCAACAGGCAATAGTCCGAATATTGCGAGTTAAAAATGACGCACAAAGGAAACATCATCAAAATGCGACAAGGACACCATCGTTTTGGCCTTGAAGCAATGTCAGTAAGTTGTTTGTCAAACCATATATACCACCCACCTGGTGGTAACCCTGTAGTTTGCAAAATGGGAAGGTCAATCTCTGAGCCTACATAGAAGAACGAGAATTCGTACTCGTGAAACAAACTTGTTGTAGTAATTGGGACCAGGGAAAAAGTAGGAGTACTCAGTTTTGTGCATCACGCTGACAATGTTCTCTAGTCTTTCGAGGGCTGTCCGACCCGTTGTTGTCGACTTTCTAGATCTAGGATGGGCTTTGGTAAAGTTTTCGTCATCCTGCAGGGAGACCCAGTCTGGAAGATGAAGAGTGAGATAGAGATGTACGATATAGACCCACGTCATGATATGTATATCCTAGCACCACATTTTCTCCGTCATCCACCTCTTCGTCCTTCTTCTCCTCATCCTTCTTCCCCCCTATATTCAATTTCTTCTTGACCTTATTTTTCAAATCCTTGACACCACGACGTTCATACCAGTGGCCGACTTGGGACCGAATGAAAGACTCGTGGGCAGTGCTAGAGAGATCGGATGAGATTTCTAATTCACCGCCGGAGGGTACAGGAGAGGCGATACAGGCGCCGATAACCGTCGCGAACAGTAGACACTTGAGGAACGATGTGAAATGAGAATAGTGACTGCTGTTAGTATTCCTTGAGCGCAAGCGTTGGTACATCAGTAAGGTAATGTTCAGGAGTAGTGGAAAGAGTGAGACGGAGAATGAAAGAGTGGAAAAAGTGTGGTTCGTAACTTGGGAATGATGGTGTTGAGTAGAGGCCAGCTCCGAACTCTTTACGTTTGAACGTTGAAAGCGCCAGGCGATGTCGTTGTTGGGGGGAAAGAGGGTTTTATATATGAAAAGTGATGAGTATCAGGCTGATACAGCTGATACAGGTGGGATCGCCTAGAATTGCCTCTGGTACTCTCCATATGGTTCCGTACAGCCGCTCACGAAGTCCGAGGTTAAATCCGGAAGGACAATTTGCTTTTCGGCGAGAGAGATAGGAAGAACTAAGCCGATAAAAGCGAGCGCCAAGGATGGCTTTACATCATTACAGCTCGCCTGAACAGTCAGAAAGGCTTCATGTGCATCAAGTGGTGCAAACAAGGCAAGTATGATACAATCATCTTATCATACTTGCCTTGTCTTTACACATGGTTACAAGGACCTTCTGACTAGTATGAGCTCAAATCGCCTGTTTGTTTTCTGCTAGAAGAGTACACCTGCATAAACATTCGAAGCAAGTATTCGATTTGTTAGGGCCCTATTGCTCAATCAAGACCACCAGCACTAGCAATGAAATGTGCCAGTTACGCAGTCAGTAGGATAGATTGAAGAGGTTGATGCTTGAACGCGTGTGCATATAAGGAATATACATGATAGAGCAGGTGAAGTATGAACAGTGATGCGACATATAAGGATGAGAAAGACAGGACAGTCCGAGTACAGTCACTTCGAAAGAGCCCAAGAATTCAGAGCGTACGACTTCGGGATTGAATTCTGTTCGGGGACCTCAACTTTCCCTACAACGTAGCTTTGGTCGGCCCATATTATGGGCGAATGCAATTGGATTTGTTCGAGTTGAATTTGCGTCCTGACTGCACGGAATGCTTGACTGTTGGCGAGTCTTCATGTCAGATTATTAGACTGAGTTGCCTGTTGCACGTAGGCGCTGGCTGTTATGTGCTTTAAAATGCTCACATGACGGTGTCGAATCATTCTTACCACTGAACCTACTAGACGGGCGGACGCGAGGAGCACAACCAACTGCTAGCACTTCAGTTTGATGTCGTCATCATCGAGCAACTCGAACTCTTCCACAGACGCGACTAGCCTGAACAACTCCCCCAACGCCGAAACCAATTCAGTCAACACATCCAACGCTTCGTCGAATCCTTCGTCCGCATTCACCCGTTTTCTTCACAAAGCTCAGCTTATTACCGGGCTAGGCGTCACAGATGCCGAACGTGCCAAAGACTTGGAGGAGCTGAATCTGAGGAGATGTGAAAAGATGAAGAGCGAGTTGATGGAAAAAAGTGTGTTTTTTTTTTTAACATGCTCGTCATGTCCTTTAACTTTTACTCCAGGTCCTCTGATAATATTCATGCTCAAACATCTTCGGCTTTCCGGCTGTCAGGTTCCAGAAAAGAATATCTTTTGCGTGCCTTGTGGTTCGCCGTATTCCTCCTCTGGTAGTAGTAGTTCTGTTGCCGTTTCATCTTCAAATACACAAAATCAAACACCACTCCCTCCTCTCCACGCTGGCGCCTACCTTCCGCACCCACACGGTGCTATTAAACTTTGTGCGGGTCACTTTTTCTCAAAACAACATGTAGAGAGTACGATTGCACATGAATTGGTTCATATGTTTGACGAATGTAGGTAAGTCATCTTTTTATACATTTATATATCTCTCTTCTCCTTTTGATTTGCTTACTTGACGAAAAACGTTAGATTTAAAGTAGATTGGACAAATCTCAGACATCACGCGTGTAGTGAAATTCGAGCGAATAATCTCAGTGGAGACTGTCGTTGGACCAGGGAGCTCAGGAGGGGAGAGGGCATCCCCGGGTTTGGGTCTGGATGGACCAAGGGACATCAAGTAGGTGTCGAACGTTCGATTTGGATCTTTTTTGGGCTATTCCGGGTTCCCTTCGTTCTTGTTTTCCCTTTCTCGTCCCACTAATCTCCAAATCACTAATCCTCTTTCTTTCCCTCCGTTTTCCTCCTTTCTCCTCGCTCCTTAGACCTGCATCCGCCGTCGAGCCATTACCTCCGTCGCCGCAAACCCCGCATGCCCGTCTCTCGCGCACGCAGAACGAGCGGTGAACGAAGTCTGGGAGAGTTGCTTCACGGATACGAGGCCCTTTGATGAGGTTTATTAATATGGGGCGAACTTCGCGAACATCTGGCGTCGAAGACTCAGTACTCAGTCCTTCATGCTTCTCATTGGATGGGGACGGCCGATAGAAATAGAACGGTAGAAGAGAAGAACTATACAGAATGGATAGATGGTATCGGTCACAGTGTTTCAGTTCTTATGTGATGAGGCTAGTGTATGTAACATTCGTCTCGCTCGGATTCTTCTCAGCTGAGCTGTTTTCAGATTCCTACTACTGTATAGTTGGTTTAGTACAGCTGTGATACTTGACAGTTACTATTATTCTTGATTGACATCTCACTACTCATTACATTCTCAACTCTAAATCATGCCTCATAAAAACACTGTTGTGACTGACACGAGAAAAAATTACGCGACTCTCGCAGCCAAACCATGCTACTTTGAGGAATTAAGAGCTCATAATGAGTGATGGAGTCCTTGGAGAATTTCATTTGGTGACTCTGATTCCGCTGATGTTGAAATCGTTCCCTTTTGCTCAGGGAGCTGAGACTTTGTTATATTCGTAGCAGTGGATTTAGGCCAATGTCTGCCAATGCGTAGCTCTTTTCTACCTTTGTCTGTTCGACATAACTCACTTGACTTAAAGATAGGAATAGTATGTACCATGATTATCGGTTTGTCGGGTCCCCAAACTGTGACCGGAATTACTCTACGCTCAAGGATAGGCGACAGTATCAGCATATACAGAAAGTTGTTGAATCCCTGGATGCCAATACTTTCCCGATGGCTTCACATGTTTATACTACCTTCTCAAGCTTACGACTCGAGAGTCGAGGAAGATGTTTAGTTGGTCAAAGTTCAAATTTATTTGGCAGATTGTTTCTTTCGTGTATACGCATAAAGTACATCTTGCAGTCATTACTACCATTCATCTGAACATTGCGACGCACAAGCTGTGACTTGAGTTAGTCCAGGAGAAACCAAGCGAGTAAACATACTCACACGTGCTCTTGAGAAGCACTGCGAGTGGCGGGTCGTTCAAGTAGCGCAGGTAAGGCCTCCATTTCCATTAACACAAGCTTCATACTATAGGTTAGCTCTAAAAACCAGACAAGCTCGAGAGCAGACTGACCTCCGTTGATAACGTTGCCATCTTGATAGAAAGCACAAGAGTCTCCCAGCTTATGCTGGCAGTTATTCGGGCAACGGCAGGCGCTGTCGGGGTCAGGAGCAATAGCACCCACGCCGATAGCTGCGATAAGAATGGCGGAAATGAAAGCAAAAAATCTCATGGTGAAGTTCGTCAAGGTTTGTTTGTAAGTGTGAGTTACTGGGCGAGATAAAGTGTTTGAGATGGGTAGGAAAGCCAGTTTCGGGGCAGCTTATATAGGACTTTTTTGCAACCCAAATGCTATAGCACTCAAGCTCACCTCCATGGTCCTTGCATCTAGAGAGTCTTTCCTCGTCCATCTAATTTTCCGTTGACGGCACAGACCTCCACAAACTCAACTCGAACTTTACTCGACTTACCTCGAAAAATGTATCGAGTGGAGTACTATAACTAGCCACAATGTTTTAAAATTCTATGCTCGCTCCATCTTATTTTTCATTGTCATTGTAGCACGGAGAGGCTTTAGAAAAGCCTGCTTTCCGAGTCTGTTCTGGATACTGCGTGTATCTATTGGTGTGCCAATAAGGGTGGAGTCCATCACCGCCAGTATGACTGCAGACGGTACAAAGTAATCTGCTCGTCCATTCATCGTTGATACCGATCACATATACTAGTGTGTCACAAGCAAAAATTATATACTATATATGTATGTCTGATATTGGAGCGGCACCGCCTTCCGTGCACTCGCATAGCCGATGCTCACTGGCGCTCAGCAGGTTGTAGTATAATAGAGCTTGAATACAATTCGCATGCTGCTGTCGTCCAAAGCTTATAGGTAATAACACTGCGGAGCACATTGACACTACTTAATGTTACCGTAGAGCGCCGGAAGGTGGGCTCGTGAACTTTGAAGGAATACAGTTTGGCTCCGATGACTCCACGCACTCATAAATTTATGTCTCGGAACTAGTAATTCATCAGATCAGATTAATCAAGCCTCAAGGATACGTACAGCCAGAACGCGGATTATGTTTCGAGGACTAAATCTCATGAAATGCATCTATCAGCTCTTGATGATACATTGCAGCAGATTCTCACTGAAGATGGAAGGTTGGCAACTGCTTACCTTTTTGATATAACCAGCTTTGACCTTGAGTTTCCCATGTTTCATACGAAGAGCATTTTTATGAACCATTAGCAGTAGTACCTGGTCTTGTAACCTAATGCACACGTTTAGCCTCGCATTGATGGTTACAACTCCGTTCTTCAGTAGCATCCAGGATTCAACGAGCGGAGGTCATCCCGTTCCGGCTGATACTCCTATACGATATGCGTGTAGGAAGCTGGAGCACTTGTCTGTTGAAAGTAAGTGATTAACAAATATTTTGTAATAGGCTCCACTGTAGGTGAAACGCACAAGTGCATAATTCATTTACGGACGTGCAGTATAGCCTTGACCCTCCACTCCTTCAATACCCCCACTCAAGTTCTAGGCCATTTTGGAGCATCCTTGTAGTAGCTACAGCAGTACTGAACTAGTGGGGAGTACAATCCGAATTCCAATTTCGCTCTAGCTTCTCGGATAGAGTTTGTACTTACACGTAAATCTCGAAAACTTCAGGCTCCCGTCTATTTGATGTATACCTTGAGGCTTGAGGAGACTTCAGATCTACTATCTGTAAGTATCAGGCAGTCAGCGAATGACTGAGTGCCAGATTCAAATAATATCAGTAAGTATTAGAAGACCGCGGACGAGTTCACAACGGGATTGCTCCTTGAATGTTGTAAACAAAATTACAGCAGAAACAATAAATATAAATTCCAATTCCTCCGCACCTGGCAGTTAGCTAATGTTCCACGGAGTCTGTAGTATGCGGTCCCGAGTAGAGTCCTTGAGCGAATAGGAAGCAGGTTTGCGTCTAAGCACCGTCCGCGTGAACATTCATTGGCAGCATGTACTAGGCTGGTATTAACTTGTCAGCGACACAAAGACAGCGCCGAGCCGTATACAGCTTTAAATACCATGATAGAATGGTACAGTAGCTTAATATTGAGTAATTGGCTTTTCGGAGCGCTATGTATGCGGTGTGCATGCAGTCGAATTGTATGAGGAATTGGAGCAACTTGCCAAGCAGGACTCAAAGCAAGCAGCAACTGTTTCAGCTGTGTATGTCATATATAGCAAGAATTCAGTGGGACGCTATAAAAGACCTACGGAAATCGAGTCCATCTTCACTCCAAATCCTCTCGAAACACAATCAACCAGCTCGATTTCACACAAGCATACTTGCCATGAAATTCTTCACTATCATCTCTGCTGTTCTTATTGCAGCCATCGGTGTTACCAGTGTCAGCGCTGCTGCTGACATTGCTGCTGATCCTGACAGTGCTTGCCGCTGCCCAAACAACTGCTCTCACAAGTTTGGTGACTCGTGCAAGTTCTATGACAACGGGAACGTTATTTCTGGCTGTGAGTTTCCTTGACATTCTCCAAATATAGCCTTGCACCATATTCATGTGCTATTTTTGCCATAGCCTGTGTTAACGGAAATGGAGGATTGACTTGCGCTACCTAAGCCGTCTTTTAGGGTAGTTGGTACCATTTGTTGCCAATGGTAAGGTCGAAGCTTTTTTCTATAAGGTGACTATTGCTGAAAAACAGCCATAGTTCCATTTAAGTGCTAAAGCAGCTATTAAGTAATGTTTCACACTAGTATAACGTTTTGAGCAAATTCATATACATGCGATCACTGAGCGTTGAGTAAACCCAGCTTTGACATGACCTAAAAGGGAAACCAAGCCGTCCTCAATTGAATCCACTTATACATCATTCATCCAATCCAGTGTCCGCAGTAAGTGAACGAGACCGATCAGTTTGCAGCTGTGCCATTTTCGTATGCACAGTTGAACCACACTGCACAGGGAGGAAAGATTCCGGCAGGCTCGTCGCCTGCATCTTCCAGTAACAATGCAACTACACCGTGAGGTGGAACATTGGCTGCAGTGAAGTTGCGCACTGCTGTACCGTTGTCGGTGTGGGTGCAAAGATCCTGTACATTCGATAGTAAGTTGGAATATCGAAATTCGAGGCAAGTGACGTACTCGAACAGAGTATTGTCTGCCAGCTCTAATCCAAGGGGATTCCGTGAGGTTGAAAAACATGTCTGAAGTTTCATTAAGAGTGTTAAGCTGTCAAACGTGTATCAGTAGATGACGAGGATATAGCTAGCGGTGCTCAATATAATCTCACAAGCATGAACACGGTTCCGTTTTCTGAAGGACCGCTGTAGTACTGAGCTGGGAAAGTAGAATTACTTGTCCAATCGGGCTATGTAACCAAGAGGATAAGAATAACATAGATGATAACAACGAGACTCACATTGATTCCCCATCTAAAGGGTGAGATAGATTTGCCGACAACTGGGTCTTGATTGATAGACAGGATTTCCGTGTTGGTAAGAATTTGGAGAATATCGGGTGTAATTGCAGATAACTGATGCGATATGATTTAGCAAGAACTTCGTCAGTGCCGGGAGCATTCTTACATTGGTGCCGATCTGAGTAGTAATAATGAAGCGGAAAAGCAATTTACAGACGAGGGAACAACATCTTACCAGGAGAGGAGACTTCATCAACGCCCACGCTGTGAAATGAGATTTAGCCTCGTCGAAAGTAAGGCCACCGTTCCCTCTATGTCCCGATCTATCATTGAGGACGATCCTAGGGTACAAAGGAAAACACGTACAGTTGTAGCTAACATATGTACAGGTAAATTGTTAATAATCATCTCAGTAACGAATACACATACACATACCATGTCCATGTCATTGTGACCGTAGAAGCTCGTGGCTTGCGTTATGAACGAGTTACTGTACATAGTTGAACGATCAACGATCTGCTCATGCTAAGTTTGAAGAATACCTACAAGTTGATGATGTACGCTAACGAATCCCAATCTGGTGCGATATCCATCAGGAAAACCCCAACTGTCAAAATATGACAAAGTTTGTCATATTTTGACAGATTTTACCTGAATATTGCAAAATCATTCGAATATGACAATATATGACAATATGGCAAAATATGGCAATATAGGCCAGCCCCCGAAAAGATCCTGTAAGATTCTGTAAGATTTTGAAATATTTGGTTCAACATCTTACCATCTTTCATTGAAATATTTCTCAAATATGCATAAATTGTGCGTGAAAAGTATCAAAAAGTGTATTGCAATATATACGGTATACAGCGTGAGATGTACAAGACGACTCGATGTGCCGGTTACCTATTGGCAATACCGCCTTGATATTGCCCGTGGACGATTAGGGAACAGAACACTCACCCTCCAACTATGACCAAGGGTCGATCCCCAGCTATGGTGATGTTAGAGAACCACACAAAAACCTTTCCGAAGTAATGGAGAAGGACTCACTGTACAGCCAGACTTGTTCCTAGATGACAACTCCTTCGAATGGTGTACAGAGCGAGACATAAGAGAGGGACTCACCCAGCCCCATTGACAAAGTGAAAACAGGAAAGGCGGCTGTCCAGAGCTTTTGGAAAGCTGAGCCAGAGCATCGGCCATGCGTGTGTATTCTGTATAAAGTAAATGTGAATTCAGGTGAGGTTGAGGGAAATCAGGGCGACGCACTGCCTATCATGCCTTCGCGAATAATGTCGTCAAAAGGGACTGGCAAGGTCAATAAGCATCTCCCAACATTCAGATTGAAGACCCTGCTCACTCGCGCAGTTGTCAAATCTATCGAACAGTGATCAGAAACTGTAAACTGTTGGAGAGTGGATGTTCGCTTACTTCAAATAATCGAATCCCCAGTCTTGGAAAGTTGTAGCATCGCGAAGTTCATTTTGGAAAGAACCCGGATAACCGCCGCAGGTGAACCAGCCGGAGTCACTGTACTGGGAACGGAATCGGTGCTAAATGACATATTTTGTCAAAGAAAGATAACTCACAATTCCGGTTTTGCTATTTGGTCGCGGCGTTGAGAATACTTGGATGTCAGCCAAAGTCATACACTCACAAACCCAGCGCATGGATTTGGTCTGTAAGGTTTTTCATTCCTTGTGCGAAACGGACCGAATCTATTATCAACAGGAAACGAAAAATCTCAAGCATCTGTTAGGACTTCATGCAGTACCCTGACTCACCGGCAACAATATCCCCGCTCGCACTACGATTCTTCTCCGCGTAACAGTCGTCAATGTTAACATATTCGTATCCAGCAGCTTGAAGGCCAAGGGAGACCATCAGTTGGGCGGATTCCAGAACAAGGTCTTCGTTGATGTTGCACTACTGAAACAAAATCAATTTGGTGGAAATTGGAGAGGAAAGAGCAAATGTACGCCATAAGCATTCCAAGCTGCAACAATTGGATGACGTTGGTCAAAATTGTTCTCGGGTATCACAAGAAACGCACTATTATATCCTAAAGCTGTAACAGTAGATTAGACGAGAGTCATGACTGAGGATGCAAATAGATGATACCAGGAAGTTTTCCTACGCCATTGTCCAGAGCATTGATCAGAGTAGGAGATAAACTCGCGGTAAAGAGCACAGCGGCTCCGAGTACGAAAACACCTGTAGGTCTTAGCATGTTGTATAAACACGAATGGGTTGGTACCTCTTCACAAATAGTAGACCCATCCGTCTAGGCCTGCACACTTTATATCCAGCGGAGCCGTAAGTTTGATCATTACGAGTGCAGCATACACTCAATTGTATCGAAAAATTCAAGTGGCAGATATCCAAAGGGTCAGACGGTTCCATACACACCAGGATTAGTATTTTTTCCACAGAGCGGAAAGCGGAATTGAGACTTAATATATCATCAGACCTTTCACTTCACATAAAACATTGAGGGAAATATGTCAGAAATAACGGGTACACGTCAGGTGACCGCGTTGGCGTTCTGAGGTCCAACAGTCCGGGACAATGGACTCTTGGTTTGCTTCCGCTGAACTGCCCGACGAGGGCGTTTCATCAACGGGTTTCAGGGTGTAGGACTTGAGCATAGCCTGTCATAGCCCCGGGAAATTTTCCTTCGTCTTTCAGGACTTATAATTCGATACTTTGTGAATCGACGGCCCTCAGAACTTGTACTTGTTCTGAGGGTACGTCTCTTTCCATTTACTCATTATTTATATACTTATCAGATTGATTACCTAGGTTTCGTGTACTTACTTAGGCACTAGGTAAAATGAGAACTTGTACTTGTTCTGTGTTACGATCATGCGCATCGGTCGTACGCATCGCGCGTAGCGCTTCGTACCGACGCAACCAACTGTACATGATCAAGTCCGTCATCGATGCGACG
>MU793606.1:0-20911 GCA_027886325.1 Lentinula aff. detonsa | reverse complement strand
GATATCTTATCTACCTAATTTGTACAATCTATGATGACGTTAGCGGTGTTATCTGTCGTACCAAAAAGGAAGGAGCTTGTTCGGGCCTACAAACCCAAAGGCAACTGTATATTAGCGCCCACCTGATTATCTTATCTTATCAGCACACCTCACGCTGGGAAAAAACTTGGACTTTCATACCAAGAACCCCTCCGCTCAACCTCGCAAGTCCAAGCAAAAGACGACATCAATATGGTCAGTAACAACTCAGATCGCTGTCAAAGGCTCATCAGGACGTGTCTGTCGATGTTTGAATGGTCAATGGGGGTGGAATAGGCTGGGTGGATAGGATCTGCTTCGGATGACCTTTTACCTGCAAGCGATTGTCAATCTCAAAACTGACTTTTCCTACTCTGTCATCAGGCCCGAGGACCCAAAAAACATTTGAAGCGTCTCGCTGCCCCTTCGTCATGGATGCTGGACAAGCTGAGCGGTACCTACGTACGCACTATAGAATTTCTTTTTTCGCGATAGGACGAAAAATCTGATATTGGTGTTCATAGGCTCCTCGTCCATCTCCTGGGCCCCACAAACTCCGCGAATCTCTCCCACTCACAGTCTTCCTTCGAAACCGTTTAAAGTATGCCCTAACTGGACGTGAGGTTACTTCAATCGTCATGCAGCGCTTGATCAAAATCGACGGGAAGGTACGAACTGACCCCACGTACCCTGCTGGATTCATGGGTGCGTCTACATGATTCTAGTGCGAACCGCCCCCAGCTAATTTGCTACCACTTTGTCAGATGTCATCTCCATTGAGAAATCTGGAGAACATTTCCGTCTCTTGTACGACGTTAAAGGCCGCTTCGCCATTCATCGTATCACCCCTGAAGAAGCCACATACAAGCTTCTCAAAGTGAAGAAGGTTGCAATTGGTGCTCGCGGTGTTCCTCACGTTGTCACTCACGATGGTCGTACCATCCGTTACCCTGATCCCCTTATTAAGACCAACGATACCATCAAGTTCGACATTGAACAGGGAAAAATCACCGACTTTGTCAAGTTTGACACTGGTAACCTTGTCATGATCACCGGTGGTCGTAACATGGGTCGTGCGGGTGTTATTGTGCACAGAGAGAAGCACATTGGTGACTGGGACATTGTGCACGTCAAGGACTCGTTGGACCGAACGTTCGCTACCCGGTGAGTATCATCGGTTTTTGTCGCGTCGGCAATCCTTGCTAACATACATACGTAGTATCTCCAACATCTTTGTCATTGGTGAGGGTAATAAGCCATGGATATCCCTTCCCAAGGGCAAGGGTACCAAGCTAACGATTTCCGAGGAGAGAGATCTCAGGAGAAAACGGGCAGCAGAGCAGTAGTTTCATATCTGTTTTATATCACCCTATGCACCTATATGATTGTATGGTTGGCCCAATCCACGAAATATCCATGCCCTTCTTCGCATGCCACAATCTCTGTCTCGTAGTGGGACCAATATCATTGCAGTCAGAAAATTGTTGAGTTGATAGAGTTGAGACAAGCGCAGAATTCTCAGAAAAGAAACGGTGGTCATGAAACGATGAATTAATTAATCAAAAGATAACGAGCAATGTGTGGTACTGATACAAGAAGGTCTGACGCCACAATCTGTTGTGGAATTAACATAGAGAGGAGCAAAAAGTTCAAGGTATAGGAAACTTGGACAAAACAAGCTGGTATATGAAAGAGACATTCACAATGCATCCGAAAGAGGGAGAGAAGTGAAGAAAATGAGAAACCGGCTTTGGATGAATCAAAATGCTTCTGCTTCACCCCCGTAACGTTTCGGAAGTTGCTTGGCATCAATTTCTGGCAATAGCGCCTTGCCAATAGTCGAAGCTCCGGACCCTACAACCGACATCTTTGCCAGTGTGGCTGATGGAATAAGAGGTTTGAACAGCCAGAAAATCCAAGTCATATAAGAAGGCACATTGATGAAGTACTTCTTGTGCTAATTAGAGCCCCTTCGTCAGTATGGATAAATTCCCAGAAAGAGGAAAAAACATACCAGAAGTTCTGGATAATGGCTGGAGAAGATGCTGCTTGCTTCCGATGCAGCGTTCTTTGAGTTAGCATCGCGACTTGTCATTGATACTCCCGCGTAGTCTGAAATAACTTATGGATAACATTGATAAGAGAAATTCGGTGGATACTTACCATGCACTTGTATCATCTGGTCTGTACTTTCAAGGTCAAGCAACTCGATACTTTTCTCCATGAACGCTACACGCCATCTAGAGAAATCCATAAAGTGTTTAAAACAAAGGAGTACCTTCTCACCTCAAGAAACGTTGTACATCTCCAAAAATAGCTTTCAGATCCTGGTTACCGCCATATACATTATACCTAGCAGAGCAGAAGTTAGCTTCGCTATTGAATCAGATAATCTTTGAGAATGTACACGACTGGTCGCCCTGCCTTATCCTTTCCATAGATGTGGCCGAGCTGCCCGAAGACATCTTCGGGAAATTCTTCCTTGCAGGCAGCTTCGACGTTGAATTCGTCCCTCCAGCGTAACGTAGCAATGAACATGACTTTCCCTTCGCTGACACTGAGATTTCTACCGAACACACACATTCAATCAAGTCCCGCGTGCGAGAGACAAGCTTTCATACCTGGCTCGAAGGAATTTCATGAGGACGACACTCACTCGGGCATCAAGAAGGTTAGAAGGATCTATGGTTACACCCCATAAGTTGATAGCAGCTGTCTTCGCATCGCTTTTGTCAGGATAAGCAGAAGCTAATGCATCGGGTATTTCATTCTATCGTAGGTTGAGCATATGAATAGCATACAATTTCAGCTTACTTACCCGAAAAACCTTCAAAGCATCCCACTCCTTTGGCGTGAATTTCTCAGTCAAAGCGTTCTGAGGTTCTTCAACAGTAGCCCCTTCGGCAGATTCTTGTACCTCCTGAGCAGTGGTATCTTGAGGTTCTGAGCTTGCAGGAGAGGTTGCAGTCTCTTGTCCTTCTGTCTCCGACATGAGAGTTGTGCTGGAACAAACGCGGCGACTGCGCAGGTATTTAAGGGTGTAATAAGTTTATCTTATCTAAGCGCGTATGCTTCGGCCCGACTCACCCGAAGTGAATGCGTTACTGACTCTTTCGACGCGTACCGACTTTGACCTTGTACTTATACTGTCACGCTGCAAACTCCTTTGACATGGTCCAAGTCCGCTCTCAATCTAGTGAACAATGCAGGGAGGTCTATATAATAATCACCATTCCAACTCAGCATGCGTCCACTACCTGGTTTTCCTCCGCCTTCCTTCGAATATCTAATAATTTATCGCCATGTCTCGACAAAATTCACAGTCTGGCAGCTATAATCCGGCTTATACGACATATCCTAGCACATACAATAACGGTCGGAACATGATGAGAAACCAACCGCCGACAAGTTCTGCTCCTCCCACACAGTATGAGCGGCACAACCGTGGTCTCCAGCAAACTCACGTTTATGGCAAAGAAAATTCCCCATCTACCTGCTGTCACCAGGCTGAGCTCGAACGGGCTCAAATGCTTCAGGTGCGTGGAGCTGCATCGTGTCGTGCTCGGCTAACGATAGTTCACCTTAGATGGGACCTGCCGTGCTGCAGAACTCGATGGCGAGCAACGTCGATCATGGGGAGCAACATACAGCCACTCGGAAAACTTCTGGCTCTGTCTTAAGACATCCCACAGCTCCTGATTTTGTCCCCGTATCGCACAGTGATGATACCTCTGCGCCGGTTGCACAACGATTTACTGTACCGGTCCTTAGTTATCAGAGCAATCGCACGATTCAAGACCATGGCATCTTCGGCGCACAGACATCTCATGAATCATCTTCAGTCATTTTTTCACCTCGGCAGCAGATGGGCGTAAACGGTGCACCAATCACGGGTAACACCCGACGACCCGCACCCGACATTCACGTCGGCGCGAATGCCAATCGGGACATGGTGGATCATCTGAATAATACACATACGCGCTCCTTTCATGTCTCTCAACTCTCTCCAAATGTCCGTGCTGGGAACTCCAGGGCTAATGCGACTCTTCAGCTTCTTAGCCCATCATATTTTCCTACTCCTTGTCCTCCACCCTCGCCGGAAATACAGTACTCTGTGTCACCCCAAAACAACTTGCCTTCAATCTATCCCGGTACCTCTTCGCAATTGTCTTTCCCGCCCGGTGTCATACCTGCAACAGACATCAGGGCTCAAAGTGGAGTTTCTCAGTCCACCTCGCGTCTTTCAACCGTCAACGAAAATTCAGCGGAGCATCCGTCTCGCATTGTGACACAAAGCAATCGTAGTTTCAACAGTGCGACAGTTGGTGTGAAATTAGATGCCTACTCTTCGCACGACAAGAGTGACACTGATAAAACCCCGACGCAAAAGTCGGCTACGTGTCATTACGCCTCGTCCAGTCATTCACATGAACGTGAAGGTAGCATAACACCTGTTCAGGCATCCAACAAAGGTTTCACCATTGTTCCGCATGGCATAAATGGACCAGCTCCTCAGTCAGAAATTAACCAAGGCTCTGTAGATACTCGTCGAGGGAACGCTGTTCCACAGACCGTTCCTCAACACAGACACGGTAAAGAACAATTGAGCTCCTCACAACGACGGACCGTGGACTGTAAAATCACTCCTCGCGATATCGATAAATTGGACCATCAACGTCCTGTCCGCCGTAATTCTGTAGCCTACTCCCGCACATCTGAGACTAAAGATGGAAGGCGTGAGTCTCGGAAAATTCATTCTCGCTCTCGGGCAAGTTCTCTTAACGAGCACGCTGCTCCTTTTATCCCTGGCCAGCGTACCCATTCGACTCCTTCCCAACCTTCCATTCATTCCGGAGATAATGAACCCAATAAATCGAACGGTGGACTCGATGCTCCCGACAATGACAATGCCTTCAATAAGTATCTAGAGCGCTTTCTCGATGCTTTCCTAAATTTAGATAATTTGAAGGAGGGATTGATTATTCCGGAACCCATCTGCTTCGAGGATGTTGCGAGTCACATTAGGCGAGTTTTGGATGAATTTTCCGAGTTGGCTGAGCTGACCTCTTGTCAGTAGGCCTGTTTGTCATGGCGTCTTACCTCTCCTGGCTAGTGCCAATGCAACTCGATCAGCAGAAGGCTGCATCAATTGGCTCAAATTCCAGGGAAATAGCCCTGCGGCAATTGAATACCTGTCTCGTTACCTGGCAGTATCGCTATTCATGGCAAACAGTCACATGCAAGGAATCGAGTCAAAACACTGCTACTACCTGTTCAGACTATTAGTTGACGGTTTGACGGATGACAATATCCGTGAACAGTTCTGTGCTTGCTTATTTTCAACATCTGCACGTTTTGCTCAAAGTATCTTAACAGTAGTGAGGATCGCCATTATATGTCTCCGAATTTCTACTAATTGGCTGGCTGAACTCTCAGGATATTCCTCCTGGAGTGACGGGCCCCAGTTATTTTCTCCTACTCGAAGTTGTCCTGGTACAAGCTATCATCATAGGAACGCTATTCAGGCTGAGCTTTGTGAACATGACCAGCATAGTGGGATTTCTTTGGTCTCTACTTGAATATCGCCCACATCTTGCCCGTATTCTCACCATCCATGAGCTGATCATCACAGCAGGAGAAATCATCTGTCATCCTACCAACTCTCGTCAAATCGGGGATTTTCTCACGACTTTGCACAGAAAATACGTAGTGCCTCCTCCGGGAGGCTCGTTGCCTGATGTGTACCTCGCACCGGAGGAAAACAAACAAGCCATTTTTAATCAAGTTCGATTTTTACTCCAGGTGCGCTCTAGTGTTGTTCGGTTTCGATGCGATTCCGAGAACTTGGTTTACATAGGAAATCCGGATGTTAATCTCCCAATGGAGACTTCTCGAGGATTAAAGTTGAAGGAAGTACATGTACATGGCGTAGCCGAAGAGCAAATTGCGACTCGGGACTTATGAAAAAGAAAGCTTTAAGTGGATGCATGGACCGTTTATGATAGTTGATGACTCTTTACGATACGTGTATAGTGGACAGAAAACTTGGCTCCTCTGTTTGTACGGAACGTGTAGATGCTGTAGATAGATATAAGTAGTATATCGAAAGCAAAGTGTATCCAAGTGCCATAGGACGAATATAGAATGCTCTCGGCAACCGGTAACGTGAGTACCGTTAAGCTACCCCGGGACCGTACAAATTGGAGTTCTCACTTGAATTTTTCGCGCATTAGTATGTAGCACTGAGAAAATCTTGTTCACTACTGCGTTGATTTTCTTTAAGAAAAAAAAATGCTCTAGCTCTATGAGTCCATTTCTAAAGCGTGCGCTCGAAAGATGAAGAGGTAGAACTAAGTCCTCTTTTCTTCTCTTTTCCCTACTTCCTTTTTTGGGTTTCTTTAATTATTTTAATTTCACTTGCATCGCTATCGAGCTACAGCGTTTGTTTCAGCTTTATCTCCCTCCATATCCTCTGAAAAATTCTCTCATCGCAAGCTTGGACTTGCGAGTCTGCCTCTCTGACATTCTACTTGACGGAATGCACAAAGCCTCTACCTCTGATCGCTATGCGCTTCACGAAAGCCAAGGGTTCGATTTGCCCACCGGAAACTACTGGCGTCCTACCTCG
This sequence comes from Lentinula aff. detonsa, assembly GCA_027886325.1. Lineage (NCBI taxonomy): Eukaryota > Fungi > Basidiomycota > Agaricomycetes > Agaricales > Omphalotaceae > Lentinula > Lentinula aff. detonsa. The sequence continues at coordinate 14,265 of MU793606.1, read as the reverse complement.
ATTCTCCCTGTTTACGAGAAGGATGGGAACCAGGAGGATAGAAATTTGCTCAAGAGTGCTGCCTCGTTCACTCTTGGTGTCTATCGTCAGATGAAGAGATACATCTCTCGGTCTTGGTTGTCCTCGTCACGACAAGGTGCTCGACCGATGACTAGCCCATCTCTTATGGCAGGAATATCCTCCAACATTACTTTTATACTCCTCTGTAGCTTGTGGTATATGACTTCAGCATTGTCTTCTAACACTGGAAAGGCAATTCTCAACGAATTTCGCTATCCAATCACCCTCACGTTTGTACAGTTCGGCTTTGTAGCATTCTACTGTCTGCTATTCATGTCCCCTGTGCTTCGATTTTCGAAGCTGCGTGCGCCTACGAGATCCATTCTGAGGGATACACTTCCTATGGGACTTTTCCAGGTCGGAGGACATGTCTGTTCCAGTATGGCTATCTCCCGCATTCCGGTTAGCACGGTGCATACAATCAAAGTGCGTCATTATGCCTTTCGTCGAACTGTATTCTCTAACTAAAGCTCTAACATAGGCGTTGTCACCCCTCTTCACTGTCGCGGCTTATGCGCTTCTGTTCGGTGTAAGCTACTCTGCAAAAACGTACACTTCTCTGCTACCGCTCACTCTTGGAGTGATGCTGGCATGTTCGTCTGAGTTCTCATTATCGAATGCCGTCGGGCTACTCTGCGCCTTCGGTTCCGCCATCGTCTTTGTCTCTTCCAACATATTCTTCAAGAAGATTATGCCTACAAACAATGGCGGCGCGCTTTCTCAGCCCTCTCAGAAACTAGACAAAATCAACCTACTCTTCTATTCTTCCAGTATGGCATTCATACTCATGGTTCCGATATGGCTTTATTACGACTTGCCCATTTTCCTATCTTCCTCCGACCATGTGTCCCACCCCTCTCACGGACATTCGAACCCGCATTCGGTAACATACTACTTCATCATGAACGGTACAGTTCATTTCGCGCAAAACATTATTGCCTTCGTCATCCTTTCTTCTACTTCTCCTGTCACATACTCGATTGCGTCGCTCATGAAACGTGTTGCTGTCATCTGCTCAGCGATTCTGTGGTTCAATCAATCGGTTCATTCTATCCAGGCATTCGGTATATGTCTGACTTTCGCTGGTCTTTACATGTACAACAATGCCAAAGGTGACGTGGAGAAGGGTGAAAAGAAAATGATGAGAGTTGAGGCTGCGAGGGAACTCAAGCTGCCAACTACTAATGCAGATGCGCGCATGATGTCCGGCATTGATACTCCCCCAGAAGCATACTCAATGCCACAGACTGATACGGCGATGACCTCGGCTACTGGCTTAGGTTCTGGCTCCATCCATGGTCGCCCTCGTGCGCCATCTGCCGTTTCGCATCTGAATTCCCATAATCTGTCTGTGAAGATCACACCTCCTTCTTTCAATACGAAAAAATCACCGAAGGATCGAACGGCTTCTCCGACCGACTCATATCCATCGCCGCCGCCGTCCTTAGACTCCCCGCCTTCCCAGCCGGCTCACCTCTCCGGTCAAACAGGGCATTTCGATCTCCCGGAACACTCTCATCGGACGACCACCATTTCATGATTATTTATTCTTAAAACATCTATTATCTACATAAGTACTTTTCTAAGATAGACTTTTCGACTTACCAGCTGGAATGGATGTGGAAGTTTACAACCATCTCTACGTTCATTCCTACATCACGATCGTTGTATGAAAGTTACAGTACTTTAGAGGAAGCTTCATTGAAAATGCGCATATCTTTAAGTTGTATATAATAGGCGCGCGCTTTTTGCCAAATTCACCCTCTGTCTCGACAATATGGCGTCCGAATCGGATGCAATTGAACCGTTCCAGGAGGTCAGTCAGCACAAGTTTGAATGAGATCGAATACTGAGGGCCAGCAGGAAGAAGTTTCCGGCGACAATGGGACCATGTATATCTTTCAATGGCTTTCTTCGACGAAGAAGAAAATAGTCAGTATACCTGTGGTGCGCTGTGATCCTTTATGCCCTGGTGTCCAATCTAAATGGCCCTTTTTGTGTTCAGGATCAGCTCAAGGCGCAGCAAGCTGACTTGGAAGCAACCCTTGTGAAGATAATCCTTGCTGCTCCTCCGTATCCTATTCCGGGACGCGCAACACGCAATGTTGTTGCAAGGTGCTTGATTGCAATCTACAACCGAGGAGAAACTAGGACACTATTTGACATGCTGCAAACTTTCATGAAAGTCGCCTCTGATTACAAAACTGTGGACAGAGATATCTACAGGACGTGAGTTATGTCCGGTCACGACGATAATTGACATTTAATTTTTGCCATCAGGGCAGCCTTATCATGCGTTGGAGATCTCATGGCTGTTTATGGGGCGCAGGTTCGCCTCAACAGTGCCTTTCGCATTCTAACGTGAAATAACGTCCTGTTAGTATATGTCCTTCATGGCTGAAATCACTGTCGTAACCCTGAAAACTTCAAAGTCATCTGGCGTAAATTCATCCATTTCCAAAGAGTGACTGTTATGTTGACATTCGCTATTTCGTAGACCCCTCTGCTCCGATACCATGCTCTGCTAGCACTGAGAAAGTCACTGGATGCAGCCAAACGCGCTGTCTCCGATTCTGCGTTCAAGGATATACTGAAGCAAATGAAAGCTTTCCTCAACGATAAATGTTTACCCGTTGAACGTATGGCCGCGGATGTAAGTCCTTGCTACGTTATCGCTTGCCTACTCTCACTTCGGTGTAGATTCTGATCTCCCTATTCTCTGGCGCCGACGACGGTCGCATTCTGACTGCAGGGGACGTTGATTCCATCCTGGGATTAGCATTGAAGAGTCTAGAAAGTGCTGATCAAGTCACTCGGCAATCGCTTTCTCGACTCATCGGCCACGTACTTGCTTCGACACAGATAGAGCGCGCAGTCCCGGTACCTGAATCTGCTCACAAAAACAAGAAGGATGTGGATGTGAACGATGAGCGTGCTGGTTCACCTGTCCAATCAGCCGCTGAAGTTACGAAGCCAATGCTGACCCCGATAGAAATGTTCGTTCACCTCTCGTCTCATTTCAACAAACCGAATGCTACCCGGAAACTAAGGATTGGCTTGTTTGATTGCTATGTCGCACTTCTCCATACCCTCGGGGGAACTTTTGTGGAGAACAATTACGCCCTCATTGTTTCTCATTTCCTGACAGAAATCGTATCGAACCCGCGGAACAACACGACGCGTTATGAAGTATTGCTCATACGATCTCTAGTCGGCATCGTTTTCCGGGATCTCATCGGTGTTAGAATGTTGAGCGAGCAGGGACAAATTGGAGCGATTCGAGAATTGTCCACATCTTATATCAAGCGGTGGCCTGCGATGATGCCTGGGCAGACTTCTCCGGCATCCTCAGTCTTGGTTGTGGTCTTGAGGGAGGTCGCAGGTCTACTGCAGCAGCTTGGCAATGCACCTCCTCCAGTTCAAGATGTTCTTTCTGAACCACTGATCACACTTTTGGCTCATCCTAGCCACACGACTCGTGTTACAGCGTCTTGGGCTCTACGTTGTTTCTGTTACTCGACGCCACTTCGTTTGCCCAAAACAATCATCACGGTAATCGAAATGCTACAGCGAGATCTTACTTCAATCCTCTCACCTGCCTCTCCCTCGGATATCGACTCCAGAACTTTAGGTCATGCATATGGCCTCGCCGCTCTTGTTTCCATCATCCGTGAACGACCGTTGTATGTTTCATACGATGTCAGTGCAAAAGTTCTAGACATGTCTATTGAACTTCTCAAACGAGCTGGTGAGCATGATGTCAAGATCGCCAGTGTTGAAGTCGAGGTATCTTGGATTCTAATCGCATCTTTGATGTCCCTTGGACCAAACTTTGTACGCCCGCATCTTCCACAGCTTCTCGTTTTATGGCGGAATGCGCTTCCTAAACCTACGACCAAAGATTCCGCAAACAATGCAGGAAGGACGTTAAATGAGTGGATGTTCCTTCTTCAAGTGAGGGAGAGTGCATTGGGGGCCATACACTGTTTCCTGCAGCACAACACAACGCTCGTCAATCTCGATGTTGGACGTCGCATTGCTTCTGTTCTTGGAAATGCACTTTCATTTGCGAACAATTTCATCACTCTGAACATCGAAGAACCACTCGAACCCCCACTACCCAACACATTCAAAAAAGGTCTTTCAGCAAAGGGCAGAGAAGCTCTACTCCGTAGAAGGGTGTATCAATGCTTCTCTATCTTAGGCTTTTCTGGTATCACCGAGTCGACACAGTCAACGCTGCTTCAATCGGTTGTCAGCCTATTCGCTAGTCCAGAAGGTTATTCTGGGTCTTCAGTCCAAGCTGCTATCGCCTCTTCGTCTGGAAGTTTCACAAGTGTTTGGCAGAGCATTGATGGCTATGCATATGGAGTGACCTTCACTGAAGTTGCAGATGACAGTGTCGTTGCCAATGACGCGGCAGTTAATGGAGGTGATAAGCTCAATCGAGATACAGTTGAGCTTGCGATAGATAACCTGGTACGTACCATGCATGAAATGCCATGTCATTATGCTCATGAGATTCAAAGCTGCGCAAGCCAGTCCTCGCCGGTTGTGAGCATGATCCTCTCAGTCTTTGTCAGATCAATATCTCAAAGACTGAGCATCGAATGGTTGAGCCTCCACCTCCAGCCACCTCTGTCGTAGACTCTGCTATCAATCTTTTTGCCGATCTTCTTCCATTGCAAGACTTACCGTCTATCACTCGGACGATAACCCAGTTAGTCGAATCCGTCCGCTCCTCAAAGTTGGACAAAAATGTTGGCCGAAAGGCTGCAGTACATGTCAACGCTGCTATTGCTCTTGTGTTGACTTTACGTTCGGCGACAACATCACACTACCGCGAAAGCCGTGACACGTTCGGCAGTTCGCAAGTTACAAGCCTTCTATCCTCGTTTTTGAAGGTTCGTACAGTCTTTGAAGTGTTTATGGATCTCTGAAGCTTCCCAAATAGGAAACGCTGGTCGATGGCGATCCTGTCCTACGGTCGGCGAGTAGCGAATCAATTGGGCGCTTGGCTAGTCTTGCTGGTACCAATTTTCTGACGAGCCAAATGAAAACACTATATGAAGAAGTTGTCAACAACCGTGACCCGTATGCTCGCTCTGGTTGTGCCCTTGCTTTTGGTGCTATGTATGACCATGTAGGAGGACTCGCTGCAGGTGCAGTGCTCAAGACCACTGTTGGTGTTCTCATGTCATTGAGTAATGACCCACATCCCGTTGTGCATTTCTTTGCCCTCAATGCACTAGCCCGCGTTATTAATGCAGCTAGTCTAGCGTATTCTCCGTACGTGTCGAAGACCCTCGGTATGCTGCTCCAAGTATACTCAAGCGATTCACATGAACCTGAGGGCGGTACTTTGTCCAACGCGAATCTTAGTGGCGACTATCCTGCTTATCCTGTGGTTTGTCAAATAATTGACGCCGTGATCACAGTCCTTGGCCCTGATATAAAGGACTCCATCAAGACAAGGGCACTACTTTTGAATCTCGTGCATGGCTTCTTCTCGGAAGACGATCAGGGTGTCTTGGTGGAGGCGATTAAATGCCAGCAGCATTTCCTGATGTTTGCACCAGAGTACGTCAACATACCCGCCCTCGTCAATAGTTTCCGAGGACATCTTTCATCTTCTCGGCGACCGTTGAAGGTTGCATCAATCAATGCATTCTACCAACTTGTTCAGAGGGACGCATTAGTAATGTCTAAGCTGGGTGGGGACCGTCTAGTCGAAGATCTTTTTGGTATGCTTGATGATGATTCTTCCGTCGATGGGGTCCGAAATGTCATCACAAGTTGGCTAGAACAGACTGTTGTGTACAATCCGTCTGCCTGGATTGACCTTTGCCAGCGAATTATGTCGCGGACTACTGCCTCTCAGCAAGTCACCGACGCTGCTAACACTAGAGACGACGAGGGAGAGTCCTTGAATGTTGGAAATCAGGAAGGAGGCCGAAGCCGCCAGACTTCTCGGTGGCGGACGCAGCTGTTCGCTTTACAGTGTCTGCATCACATATGTACGGTTGTGTCAAAAAGTGGTAGAAGAGAGCATCTGGATATAATTTTTGCGAGGAGCAGGGATATTCCAACGTCTGGATTGTTGATTACACGCGTGCCAGATCTCATCAGAATGGCGTTCACTGCTTCCACTGCGTATGTCACAGAAATTCGTCTCGAAGGTCTTGTTGTCCTTCGAGATGTAATACAGGTATGTTCCGCTTCATGCGTGCTCGCGAATATGGCTGAATACTCTACCAATGGGTTAGATCTTTGCGAAGTCGCCCGACCCGGCTTTCGAAGATGCCCTCTTATTAGAACAACATCAAGCTCCGATAACCGCTGCTCTTACTCCTGCTTTCTCTGCAGACCCTACCCCTGAAATATTGGCATCTGCAGTGCATGCCTGTGCAATATTCGTTGGCTGTGGAGTCGTGAAGGATGTATCAAGGATGGGACGTATACTGAAACTCTTAACGGTCGCTCTGGAACAGTCGAAAGGTGAGCGGCAACTAACTTTAGAGATCACATTGCCTCATGATCAGCTTCAGATTCGGGAATGTTCTCGCTGGGTGAAACCGGCGAACTGAGTCCCAACGGTTCTGCCATGCTGAGAATATCTACACTTTCCGCTTGGGCACAATTGGAGGTAGCTAGCTATCAGCAGGCCTACCTGCTTGATGTTGTAAAACCATATCGAGCAATCTTGGCGACTCTGTGGATAGCAGCATTACGTGATTACGCCAATATCCGAGTCGATTCTGAGTTTCTTCAAGACAGTTCATCTGCTGCGCTGGATTCGACATACTCGAGTCTTGGTAAAGAAGTACTGCTCCCGGTATGTCGTTCATGTTATTCGTGCGGCCTGTATATTGTCTCAGCTGTCCTAGTACTACGTCGATTCGTGGTCAATCATCTTACAGGCAGTAGCGTCATCCATGCAAGCCAAAGACCCGTACATTGTTGCTGCAATGGATGGGAGCGAGCACGTCAATTCCGCTACTTCTATCAGCTCAAAGGGTCCACGAGAGGAGCCTACTACATTTTTCTACGTCGTCTTTGGCTTGGTGTATGAAGCATTAGCGGAAGCTTCAACAGACTCCTTGACCAGCTCTGCCGCGCGTCAAGCATCCGTTATTGCTTCGCTTCAAGCCTTGAAATCCCTTGTTGAACCAGAATACGCTGGAAAGGCCATCTTGGACCCAACCATATTCGACGAGTTCATTAGTGTATGCTACCGACTAGCCATGACGGAATCTGCACCCATTCAAATACATTTGATCGAAGTTATGAGGGTGCTCGCAGCCAGCCAAAGGACAAGGTAAATCAATTTTCTGTCCATCAGATCTCTACGAGGCCATTGATCAGCATTATCTATGTACCAGCACTACAGAGAACAGGTCATCTAGCTCTCCTCAGTCTCATTGCCTAAGGATTTGTGCCCATATTTTACGGCATTCAACTTCTCATTCCAATGGTCCGGTAATTCGTAAGCCCGTATGTTTTCATCTGCGTTCGCCTACTTACACCAATCAGAAGGGGAGGTTGTTGATCGCGTCAAAATGATTCTGGCGGCATTTTCAGCATTCGCGACAGTCGCAGCCGGTACTTCAACCGCTTTCCGAGAAGACGTTCGGTCGGTCGGTATTCTGCTTTATAGTGGTGAAGTTCTTCGTCATTCACTTCACCTGGCTTGTTTTCATTTCTGAGCTTGTTAGAAATCTTGAAGGACGAGTCAAATGAGATCGATTTAGCTGGGCCCACCTTTCCTTCACTCAAAGTCCTTTTGGATCTTCCCCTTGCCTCTTCCCCGGATGCCCAGGATAGATATCAAAGATTGGTTCACGGGCTCTTATCTGCCTGCCTACTGAATATTGACGAGATGAGGTGCTTACATATAATCTTTCGAATGCAATGCAGTCAGGTAACCGATTTTGCAGAGGTCGCGAAGGTGTCGCATGCACCAAGAAAGTGAAAAACAATCTATTGGCTGCGGTCTTGATTCTGACTGCCATTCCGCCAACAACAAAAGTTGGTCAAGCTGTGGTGGAACATTCTTGCTTCTTGATTTCTCAGAAACTGCTCGAAACCCATGAGGTACTTACAAGTTTGATGTTGCGCGCGCTTTTTTTGACTGGCCATTAGGTATCGTTGACTGCAGCACATTGTGCGAGGACGTTAATAGCTGCTTCAGCATCGGGGAATATTTTGCTCCGCTGTTGTGTTAAACTGCTCATGCCTGCGTTGATCGAGTATATTGCCAAGATGGTACCACTCGTAAACGATGGGTCAATTTCCGAAAGTCATGCCACAGCTATCAATGAAGTGTGGAAAGCCTTCGCGATGTTCTTCGGGTCTTTGACTGAAGCCGCAAGTAAGTGTACGGTAACTAAATAAATGTTCAATATCACAACATTATCTTCAACAGGAACTCGTTTGTTGGGGGTCTTATTGCCGACAATCAGTCTTCTCCTTGCCAATTCTCAAAATTCTCCCTCCCCCGTTGTCGCACAAAGCATCAAACAATTGCTCTCTTATGCTACAATATCGCCTACTGCATTTAAAGAGGCTGCTTCTAAACTAGATGCTCCTACCCGAGAGCTTCTGGAAACATCAATTCGCAGAGCTGTAGGAGGAGGCCCTCAAACGGCCACGGTGCAGAACACCGTGAAACCGCAGATATCTCTGCGCTCGTTTTAGTCGCGCTGGGCGCGAGCTAGTATTGTGATAACTGTACCAATCTACATCAATAATCAAAGAAAAGCCATCATCCCATGTCAGAGTATGTCCACTCTTTCGCTTCGTTGGGAGAAGATGGCCACCACTTGCGAATTAGGATCTAAAAGGTCACCACCGACAGTAGCTACAAAATCTGTATTCTCGGCTTGTGCTGATGCACCCAGTAGCTTCTCCAAATTCACGGAAGCCATGTGAAGCTTGCTCTTCGTTGATCCTACCGTCTGAATCTCGAGCTGTATTCTCTGTTTGCACATCCTCAATGACGGGTAAGCCTGCCCCAGGCAGCATACAATCGAAAATTCTGTGCATCCCAATTCCCGGGTGGAACAAATCTTGAAAGACCGACCGGTGATATTCCAACAGTAATGTTGTGATCCATGAGTTTGCTTATTACTGTATCTTGTGATAGAGGTGGACCAGGCGATCTACCCAAATGGTGCAGGTTATTTTGTGCCGGACCTCTTTGGGTCAAGCTCACATCCGCCGAATATCCCAAGAATGTCCTACATTAGCGTCTTTCAGCTCTTTGGCAAGCAGGTGTGATTCCATGTGCATGGTGAAAGGCAGCTACAGGAACAGGAAACTTAAATTCATTTGAAAGCTAGAAGTGAGAGTGGCACACGGAAAACACGCTCAGTCTGTGACCAATCCAACTCGAAATATACGCCTCATGCGCATGTCGAATTGAGAAACCAAGGGGGAGTCCAAAATCCGAAGAGGAAATTTCAGGATATTCTATGCTATATCAGACTTTGATCAGGATATCAGGAAACAAAGCACGGATGCGGAATTGACGAGAATATATGGTGTCTTGAACGACCGGAACCTTGCTTTTGGAAGAGTTAACCTTCGGTTTATGACAGCCATTTCTTCAACTGGACCAAAGCTTTACATGGGTCACGGACAAACCTCGCCCATATTCACATCGATATCGGTAAACTGAGAATGCGAATGACAGGAGGTAGCGCTGCGGCGTCACAAAAATCTCATCGGTTAACATGAACTAGACAAAAAGAGAAACAAAGCCTGAGTACACGCGTCTTTGTCGTGTCGGTGTCAAACACTCTGGAACTAGCAACTATGCGATACCTAAAGCTGTGAAGGAACATAACTCAGAGTAGCGGAGATGGTAGTTTCAGATAATAGTCTTATTGTTCAACTACCTTCATCGATATCGATTGATGAATTATGGGGATCGCAGGTTCACGACAAGCTGAATTTTTTCATTGATTGTAGTCCTGGGAGAACACTCAGCATGCTTATAAGATATGTTCAGAGGATTCTACCTTCCCAGTCTCCCCAACTCTCCCCAACATGTCTAAAGCGACTAGACGATCTGGGCGCAAGGCAAAACTCCAAGAAGCGCCGAATGCGCCCTCAGGTCAGACATCTCGCAAGCCTAAATCAGAACGTGCAGAGGCACCGCAAGAAGGACATTCCTCCTTTGTAAGCCCTAATCTGGCAGAATCTGCTCCAGATAACAATAACTTACCCAGAGTTCAGCAGAAAGAGAAAGCTAAACCACTCCATGCCACACCTGAGCAGACTGCTCTACAGCGCCCAAACACGCCAGAGAGGCAACACAAACAGGTCACAAAGGATCTCGAGAGTACTCCCCACAGTCATGGGAGTAGTTCATTTACTTCCGCTCTTCCTCCAGGTCGGAAATATCATGTTGACGAGGCAAATAAGTATCTACACGCAGATTTGCTTCACACTCGGATCCTTCCTGTCAAGGAGTTTACAATGCACACCTTGAACTTGAATGTAGATAAGGATACATATGTCATGTCAAGGGAGGTTGAAGAAAAATTTGACACCTATCTGCGGGTAGTAGAAGCAGCCAGAAACGAACTCTACCCAGCCCTTCTCGCCTTACTCAACGTGATTCCAAGTAACCACACCACATTTTATAAACAAGACCACATCCAAGTTGGGGGTTCACTTGTAGGGCAGATTCCCGACATTGGCGTAATATTGAAGGAGCTTGCAGGCGACGGTGATGTATACCAAGCACTTCGTGACCAAAAAAAGAAGATACTTTGGGGCCATCTGCTTATGGTTGTTGAAGACAAAGTCAGAAAAGGGAAAGCGATCACACCTGAATGTGCGTTTATCATTGAGTGCTGATCAATTTGTTCTTAATCTATCTTCATAGTCGGCAAAGATGGAACTCAGAAGTGGTCCAAAGAAGACGAAGATTTGGAGGGCTTTGAAGAGGAAGAAATGCCGCAGGGCTCCAAAGAGGAAGAAATTCCGGAGGGCTCCGAACAGCACGAAGGCTCCAAAGAGGAAGAAGATTTCAAGGGCTCCGATGTTTCTACCAGCAGATCAGACGCGGCTTATAATTTATTACCACGGCGTACGGGTGGTCAGAATCAAAATGGTATGATTTCCTTATTCTCTGAGTACCGTTATCTCTACAATGTCAATCAGAACCAACAGGTGAAGCCGCATTAGAGACAACCCACCGGCCAAACACGTTTCAATACCAGACGCCCATGAGTGTCAGCAGCAGCCAGAGTAGCACCAGCTACTTGTACGAGAAGATGCGACGTTACAACAGACTTCCACAGCTACCAAAGCGGCTTAGTGCCCAAGGCGTAAGGATGCAAGTTGCAGGGTATGCACGTGATATAGTTTCCTACGGTTTGCCGCGTAGCCACGTGTTCCTTTTCGTTGTTGACTCCCATCTTGCTCGAGTAATATTCTACGACCGTTCGGTAGCTGTCACCTTTGCTCTTCGCTTCCTGTATTGATACTGACTTTTCTATCATAGGCAATTGGTGAATCCAAGGTACTGACATCTCTTTGTTTCTTCATTCATGTCTGTATTGATATGCTCCAACTTTCCTATCGCAGTGCTCAACTTCAATGACCAAGAAGACAGACTAATTTTCGCCAAGATGATCAAACATCTGTGTGCTTTGCCGTTGGAGGACCTTGGCTTCGTTCCGAATCTGGAAGCCGACTTCATAAAAAATCCGGCCAGCCTCCGAGAGGCAATGAAACTACCAGAGACAACCACAGGACCTCCGTCGAGCGAGATATTCGATCTCTGTCAAGGATCTTTCTTCACTTTCCCCTACAAAAATGGTCAAGCGCGTACGGTTCGCTTGAAACGCGTGATATCCCGCTCCAACGGCATCATCGGTCGAGGCACTATAGTTATCAGGGTGGAGTGTGCTTGTCGTAATTGTGCGCCTCGTAAATGTGATTGGAAGAAAAAGAAACTTGTTTTGAAGATGAGCTTCCGGAGCGAAACTCGTGTCTCTGAGCCGACGTTTATGGATCGCTGCAAGGAGTTGGCACAAGGAGAACATGCTTGGGTCTCTAACCACTTACCCGATCTCATTTGGTCATTCGATATTCCTTTTCGTGACCGTTCACCACAGGATAACCTCAAGAAAAAGCTTGGGGATGAATATGAGCGGCGTGTCATGCGGGGTGTCATCTTGGAGGAGTTGAAACCGCTTTCGAGTCTCAAGACGGCAAAGGAGTGCGCTCAAGTTTTTTATGATATTGTTCAATGCGAGTTCTCTATCTATATCAAGCGTTCTTATTTCTCATCCAGGAGGCTATCCATTTCAGGTCATCACTGGGTTTGGAAATACCCCAGAATCCTTCATCGCGATATCAGCCAAGGGAATATCATGGTGCGCGAAAAGAATGGAAAGAAGTACGGAGTTTTGAATGACTGGGATCTTGCAATCTGGCTCGACAACAAACGCGATGGGCCTACATCCCGATTTCGTACCGGAACGAGACCTTACATGGCTCACGAACAACACTCCGTTAAATGGAAAGGTCCTCATCGATACCGCCATGATCTGGAGTCCATCTTCTTCGTGATACTGCTCTTAGCGTGTCTTTACTCTCGTCCTGACGAAAAACAGCCTCGCCCTAAAGATGAAACCTATCGATACGAGGAATGGCATCAGAGCGACGATGAGTTTTTGAGTGACAAGAAATACCGTACTGTCAATGCTGCTGATTGGGAACCCCCAGTGACAGCTTTTTTCTCTGGTTTCCTCTTGTGGTTGATTACACTTCAAGACTCCTTCCGTCTTGGCTTCCACGAACAGGGAACTTTTCATCGTGCCGTTCGACAAAGTTCGAAGCTGGGCCGGTTGCACACAGAGATGAACTCCTTTGATGAAGACACCCTCGGCGGTCATCTTTCATACGAGGTCATTGTGTCAATTGTGCATATATTCGAGGAGGAAGAGCTCGAAACGCGTGGTCGCGAATGGCAGCTGCACCTGGACAACCTTCGTCAGAATCAAGTTGGCTAATTTCGTTTCCATGTACATCCTAGCTTGTGAGCTATTGTATACATACGCTCCGTATACTTACTATGCTTCTTTTTTCACTGTTATACATGAACCACCATCGTCAGTTTACACTGCGTAGAACTGAAATTTAATTCCTTCAGAAAATGCGATTGATGTACCCTCCTACATTTTTGACATTTGTTGCTCGGATTATGAGCAACTGCTAACCAATTGCATTATTACATTCGCAGATCCAGGAAGTATTAGTGCTGTGGTCAGTCCCCCTGCAACAGACAACTGGTACGAATCGTCATGGGTATTAATACCACCAACCGAGCGAAGCCATGGTTGGGCAATTCCTTCGAAGGAATTCACATCGGGTGACCCACTCGAGCCGGGGGATGGCGAATTACCCATATGTGAAAGTAAATCCACGATCCCCACCGTAGGTCTGCAACAGAATTGGCTGAATTCTTCCAATGCTTATAATCATTCCCTTATCCTACATTAGCGTCTTCCAGCTCTTTGGCAAGCAGATGTGATTCCGCAGCTCCAGCAATTGTCAAACGAACTGTATTCCCGTACACAGCTTCGATTTCCCTTTTCAGCATTATCGGAGTTGCAATTGCGTCTGCATTTCCGACTTCCACTACAAGTGGCATTTGGCCCTAGAATGGCTACCCATGAGAGAAACTCGTTGACCTAAGCAGGGAGACACCCACTGTAGTAACCTTCTTGATAGCGGTTCCAAGAGGGCTTGCATCCTCGCTTGCTGAAAGAAACAAACGCCTAACCGATCTGGATGCTGACACTTGAAGCTGCACTATAAGTCACCGCCGTATGTAAGGCAGTAATTTCCTGCGGCAAAGCACCTAGTTCAAGCTTAGGCGAAGCTCCGGTGGAAAGTCCCTAAGCCAAAAAAGCTTTGGCCATGCTCTGAGCTGTGATGGCGGTGGTGACGCCGGATCTATAGGCCATACTGAAAGACGAGCAATTTTAAATCATCCGAACTAAAATTCAAAGGAGTTACATGCTTACAGTGCATCCCTAGAACCATATTGCAGGCCGTCTGCGGCTATTATGAGAGCGCCATTACCCAGAATCGAAGGAACATCGGATGTCAATGGGTCAAAAATCTCACCGTCCGTAGTTGACGGTTCAAGGGTAATGTGTTGCAATCCCAAGAGCGGGGGAA